>JBCNJP010006520.1:0-68083 GCA_039602395.1 Deinandra increscens subsp. villosa
CTAGCCACACTAACCAACCGATCAAAGTTCACTTTCGGGTACTCACTTTCTTCTGGAATAACATCATGTACAATGTCATCAATTTCTCTCCATCTCATAGTAGGAGGGATACATCGATCATCCACATAGAAAAACTGGTTTTTTCAAGACCTAGGGTTTGGGGGAAGAGTGGTGCTAAGCCTAGATACCCCACGGCGGCGTTCAAAAGTATACCAATCGCCGGCCATAGTTATCCGATAAAAAGCCCTAAATAGTACAATGCTTGGAGACACACCTACAGCCCTACTGGAGACTTCGAAATGACTTAATCGGGAAAGTCCTTGGGGGTGCATCTGAGAGATATGCACTCCAAAGTACGATAGGGCTTGAATCAAGAACTTGGTAAAAGGAAGCCTATAATTCCCAAATCGAAACATATCGGCATATATACCAATTTTGCCATCTTGAAGAGAAAAAATCGACACATTGGGTTCTGGCAAAACAGGGTGAAGAGATAACGGAATGTGGTATTTCTCAATCAAAACATCTAAATCACTTGGACTTAAAGTAGAAAAAGATGAATGCATGTTATGAATCGATGATTCTTCATCCATTTTTACAACAGGGGAAGCCATTGTTGTAAGAAATTAAAGAGAGCTATGGAAACTAACCTTCGGAAAGTAAATTGAAGAAGACGATTGTAAGGAATGCCGGAAGAAGATTTAAAAGAAGGTAGAAGAATTTGGGGAATTTATGAAGGGAAAGGATATAAACCTCTTTTAAAACGGTTTAGATCCACTATTTAAAATTCAAAAAAGAATAATTGTCTCGTCAACAAATCTCGTGTTGACACGTGTTCTGAAAAACTGACAAGGAGTACCATCACGCTTAATGGTTTCCTGACAAATGCTTACGCATGCCATTTGCATTTGCTATAACCAACAGTCGGTTACTATAACATTTGCGAATGCAAATTTTAGTCAAAGAGTCGCGTTTCTGATTCTATAAGTAACTAAAGTCCTTATGTTATAAACTTATAACATAAAGGACTAGGGGGGCTGGAGGACCCTTGCGATAAAATTTTTACAAATTTTGCTCAAAGTAAAAGGTCATGGTTATACTCTTTTTTATCCTAGGCTTTGGTTTTTCCTAAAGGGTTTTCCAAGCAAGGTTTTTTAATGAGATAACCCCCTTTTTAAAGCAAACGAAATGTATAAAGCCTAGATTTTTCTAGCACATAGTCCATTATCATTGCATAAATAATTAATGGACTAGGGGGACTTGATGAGGAAAGGTCAAAATCGGATATGCACATGAAGCAACGAGGATAAATCGAAGGCGACAACCAAACTAAGATATCTCCAAAACAACAGGATGCAATTGCGACGGAGCCAGCAGCAAGTGCATCCGTTTCACACTAAGGAACTTGCGGACCAAGTTTATTAGTATAAGTAGAGCATTCATGAATCAGAAAAAGGACTTTTGGATCAGAGAGAGATTTTACACTTTTAGTGTGTGTTTTGTTCTCTACATTCCGAACTTGTACACATGACTTCAATCAATAAAATACCTTCGTGATTCCTAATTCTCTCCTATTTCTTTTCATAAATTCAATAGTGAGGTCTAGAATTTCATTTTACGTGCGAGTGGGATTTTATTCTTCATCAACGGACATAAACGAAAATCTGGATAAGGTAAAAGCAATTGGTAACATGTGTATATAATACATTAGTAAGCTTTAATTACAAACATGTAGATATATATGTGTACTTCAATTTTATAACTACAAAAACTGATTCGTGCAGGTTCCAAGAAGGTACTAAGAAAGAAAAGACCAATTTGAAAAAGAAGCCTACTAGTAGGGAGGGGAGGTAGAGGTTGGGAGTAATAAGAAAAGAAGAGCTGGTTTATTTATTGCTAATTTCGTTTTGATTACTAATACATTATGAATGCATGGATGGAACTACACATATGTAATAAGTTGTTACGGGCTTGTAAAGTCTAGTTACAAACATGCAGCTACCTGTTGCATGATATGCTGACTATTTTTTATATATTGTAGGTTCCTTCTGATGGGGATAAAAATATTGAGAAAAAGAGGAAAAAAGAAGCTGCTAAAAAAGAAAGATACATATATAGGCCCACAATGGTTGACTTTAACAGCTCGCACAATCCCTAATCATCTGCATAAGGCGGTAAGTTTGTTAACTGAAAGGCAGCAGGAAGAAGTTGTAGAGATGGAGTTTGGTAAATACACGACTGTTATGCCCAGCTACAAAAAACAGAAAACAAAAGGGAGAGTTATGAAGCCGTATTACTGTACAACGGGCACGTAGGTAGAGTTTCCAGCAGCGTAAACGGATGATTATCTTTTACGAAACTATGTATCTTACGAGCTGTTAACCAGGTCTGTTAACAAGATAAAACTAATAACCATGACCGATAAAATTCATGAATTTTAAAAGAGAAAAAATGGTAGAAAACCTTACCTTGTTTATCACAGCAGAGGAATTTTGAAGTATTCACATTCGGAGTTTTATCTACTTCTTCTCCACCTGCAGAATCTTCTAAAACTTCTGAAAATGGAACAAGTTCATGCTTGGTTGAAGATGGAACAAGTTCATGCTCGGTTGACATTTCCATGGAGGTTGGTCGGATTTGTTGGTTGAAATGGATAATAATGTCGCGCGTGTTAATCGTAGAAGGTTGGTCAGATTTTTGGTTAAAAAAAAAAATTAAACCTTAGGATAACGTCGAGGATTACCATCAAGGGGAACAAAAAAAACTTGGAATTCCTAGTTGACAATAATTTATAAATAAAGATCAGGAATTAAAAGTTATGCTACACAAAATATAGAACAAATTCAGAACCAAACACAACTTTAGGGGGTGACTTTCTTACTAAACCTCTTAATCGGGTAAGCAATTAAACATTATGATGTCACAAAATATAGGACAATAATCTGGTAAGCGCCAAGAACATATATACCTGCTGGCTAAGAGGTTTAATTTGCAATTTTATTAAATCTGCAACAAAAGTTAGACAAATTAAAATACGAAATAAATCACTTTAGCTATCAAATACTTTCATTAAAAATAAATCAAGATAAAATTGCAGCAAACAACATAGAAAATGACTTGCAAGGAGATGCATATCCCTTTTAGTATGAGCAAGGAAATTAGTACAAAAAATTTACATTCGTCAACTTCAATTAATTAGATGATACTTAGTTCGTAGATAACTCTAATTATAAAAAAAAAACTCATGAACATCAAATAGTCTGTACTTGTTGGATGAATTCAAGAAAGCATATATTAATTCCCAACCGCCTTCATCGTCATTGTACATTCCATGTTAAGTTCCCTCAACATTTCAAAATATATCTGGTTCGTTGCGAGTTTATGGAACTGGGGAAATACTATTCTATCAATATCACAAATAAATACTTTAAATTTAGGCTCATATAAACTTTAAATTTTGTAAGCAGATAGAATGTTTAATCAAAATAAAAATAACGTAGAGCCCCATATGTGTTATAAATTTATCCCTTAAAAAGACTATTATGAAAATCTGATTATGACATATTTAAGGCAATTTTTAATCATCCAAACCTCCATTACATTTGCAAAATCACATCTTAGGACTAAAAAAAACTACCATCTGACGTGTACATTTAATAGCAGGTATTAACATGCTAACTTTGCAATCTTGCTACTAAAATAATGGATTCAACAGCAACTTGAAACATCAGTCTGTCAAATTAAAACCAAGAAAATTATCCACATAAACACACACTTTAAGATTTCATTACAAACATTGAATCATAAAGTGGAGGTTTGAAACATTTCTACCTACTTAATATAAGGAGAGGCATACTTGGTCCCTTATTAAGCTAGAGTTTTGTTTTGCAACTTTAATGGCGAAATTGGATCTAGATGGAACAAATTGGTTAGATTTGAGCTGCAAAACGGGTCCAATGTTCACCGTTGCCGACAACAGTCATCATATGGTCGGATTTGTAAAGAGAAAGACGAACACCAGATTTAATTGAAACCCGACGGAAATCATCATATGAGAAAAATGAAAATGGCGAGGAGGATATATGAGAAAGACGAACCAGATTTGATTGAAACCCGAATATGCAAGTCCCAGTCAGATTTCAACTCCAACAATTGTTCGCCTGCAACCCGATTTGGGAGAGATTTTAATTTGAGAAGCTGTGGATTTAAGAGAGAGAGAGATGTGGCGTACATTTAGATTTTAAGGTTACTTGAAGCTTTAAATAGAGATGGAGAGATGCTTATAGGCGGAGCAGAATCCCCGTTTGGGCGCCTTTAATTTTGAATGATCCTATCGGGGATAACGAAGGGGCGCCTAGAGAAGTGGATAAGCGGGGATAACGAAGACGGCGACTGGTTATTCTATGGAGGCGTCCAATGAAGGTGTAAATGCAGACAGGTTAATAGGTTAATTCCTATTATAACCTCCTCTTTTCAACATGGATAGTTTTTTAAGAATTTTGCTTTAATTATGATGCTTTAAAGACTTGTACACATTGCATAAACTTTTGTACGCGTCTTAAGATTAAGAAAATTTCATGACCAAATTGCCCTTTTGAGAAATATGTATTATATATAGTAATAGATATATAGCACTACGTCAAAAATACCCTTTGGCCACGGAAAAAAAACATGGCCGTATCCCTTTGGTCACGTTTTTTTTCCATTTCAATCGAGACCAAAGGTCTCGTGACCAAATGTATGATACGACCACCTTAGAATATTAGTGGCTGAAGCCCCATTGAAGCGTGGCTAAAGGGTACCAATATTCATTGTTGTAGTCAAACAATTCTTCCAAAACGTGACCGAAAGGTCCCAACGGCCACATGTGTTTGTTTAACGTGGCTTTTGTATTATATAGTCACATATATTTGTGTTTTAACCACATATATTAAAAAAGTACATGGCCTTTGGTATTATATGGTCACTTATATTTGTGTTTTAGCCACATATATTAGAAAAACGTGGCCAAATGAGTTGCTGAAATCATAATTTTTGTCCCAATACGCGTGGCCAAAGGGTGGCAATGGCCACGTTAAAATATAAAAAGCATGGCCTTTGGTATTATATGGTCATGTATATTTGTGTTTTGGCCACATATGTTAGAAAAAAACGTGGCCAAAGGGTTGTTATAGTCACTCATCTTGTCGCAATGAGTGTGGCTAAAGGGTTGGAACGACCACATGTAATTTACATAAGTGTGGCTGTTGGTAATTATATAGTCACATACATATATATGTTTTAGCCACATCATTTGAAAAAATAAACGTCGCTATAAACTAACCTTTGGTGACACATAACGATTGTGATTTTATGTGGCCATTCTTTACCAATAAGTGTGGCCGTTAGTACCCTTTAGCCACACTCCTTTGGACAATATGCAATTTAAGCATTATTCTAATTAACTAAAACTTTTAGTAAATAAAAAATATATATACTACATATTAACTTCATAAACCTAAAAAATCAGATGATTTATTAACAATAATAAATAAAAATTAATGATTACATACAATTTATAATACAAAACAATATTAAACAAAAATTTCACTATACACAAGCATTATTCTCAATTTAATTTTCAATTTTCAAAGAAAACTACCACGTTGTGACACCCGAGAATTTCAAGGTTAACTTCCGTTAGACAAACCCGTTAGTTACGTTATAAGTGTTAACTTAGTAGCTAATGCATAACTAGGCCGAATACGTCCACGACCTTTGGTTGATCACCGAACCCGTCCATGTGCTATGTGTTCATCATTGATTGTCTTTATGTGCAATGTGATTTAAATACATGACTTATTATTGTGAATAGCATGATTAATTGTAAATACTTGATTATGTGAAAATTGCCTAAATTTGGTAGTCAGCGAAACTACCGAGCGAAATTACAGATTCGCCCGGTAGCAGGCTAGACTGATCAGTGTGTCCGAGATCAGAGCCAGTTTCGCCAGTCAGCGAAACTGCCAGCGAAACTAGCCCCTGATATAAATAAACTTAATAAACCCTAGTAGCCTCATTTGCCTCATATCACAACAAACACACACACACTCTTTTCTCCTGGAGATTCTGGTCAGTCGAGGTTCACACCAAGTTGTCGAGATCTCAGCCTCAAACCATCATCTACCAAGCTAGGAGATCGAACCGTGAGTCCCAAAAACCTCCATTATGTGTTCTATATGTGTTTTTCTTAAAAAGCATGACCAAACCTTCATGATATTGCTTGATCTTCTGTATATATGCTTTAGGATGCTAGATCTGTACTAAAGTTGATAACTTTACGTGTGAAATCCATCCATGTTAGAGATTTATGCAATTTAGGTCATTTTAGGGTTTTGAACCTATTTTAGAGATTTAATGATCAAAATGCATGTTAAACATGATAAAGCTGCTTGATTTATGTTGGTAAATGCCTATGGATGCTAGATAATGAATTGCATGTATGATCAGAAGCTGTTAGGTTGATTTTTAGGCAAATCCGTATGTTTTTCGCGACCAGCGAAACTGTGTGTTCTCTGGGGGAAACTAAGTAGCGAAATTACATCTCCTTCCAGCGACACTGACCAGCGAAACTATAGTGTCGCCGGGAACCTGACCAGACCAGCTCGAGCGAAACTATCGAGCGAAATACCTGAACGAAAGTTCAAACCAGTTTCCCTGCGAAACTAGGCTAGCGAAACTGCGTCAGCAGTTTCGGGCGAAACTAGCCTAGCGAAACTGTGTTACCGGGCTTAGCCTAGCGAAAGTGCTGCCCGTGCACCTAGCGAAACTGCCTAGCGAAACTATGCTAGCGAAACTAAGGTTTGACCTAAAAACCAAACTTGTGAAATTTGCTTAAGTGTTATGCCATGACTCACATGATTATACTATGATGAAACATGTTTGATATCTGATTTATATGAACCCTTGTTTATGATCAACCATTGGTGTCGTGTGTCGGTATGTCGAGTCATAGTTGCAACGTGCTATGTTATGGGCCATAGTGACGTTAAGTAAAGATTAGACACGAAACTAATACTTAAGACCTAAACGTGTTCTAGGTCTTCGTTAAACAACAATATTCGGATTATTTGAAGTGTAGCAGTGCAACCAAAGGTGAGTGTCACTAACCCGCTTACCGTGAGTCCGTTGGGCCACACAGAATAACTTAACGAAAAACAATGCTGACAAACTCGAGAGTGCTAGGCACCTCACTGATAAACTTGAGAACTCGGGATGCTCGGCACCCACTTGATGAACTGAAGTGTTTTATGGGAACACTTGTGAATTCTGATCAAACTGCTTTTGAAACAAAACTGAAAACATTTTAATATGGCTAGTGTAGGTTAAAGTCTAAACCATATGATATCACATGTTTTCTAAGGATGCCTTATAACTTAAAAGTCCTCAACTTAATTGTGCCATTAATTTGTGAAAGCGAGGGGATGTTGGGTAGATCTACTGGAGTTTGACAAACTCCGCCCCGTGGCACGGGGAGTGCACGGAGGAACAATATCAGCCTATTTGACCGTGGTCCCGAGAGGACACGGGGGAGGCAGAAACCGCGATGACTTGGTCCGCACCGTACGGGATGGCTCGGCCCCCACAAAATGAGTCAGCTTTGGTACAAACTTCCTTAGAGCATGGAACAACGGATTAGCTACCCGCGATATCGGTTGAGTCCTTTAACTTTACGGAACTAGTACATACCCGATGACGTGGTCACGGACAAACCATTTATAAACTGAGATTTAATTACGAGCATTGCTTTTCACAAATGAATATTTTGTAAGTACATTTTGATACGAACAATGATTATGAGACCGGGCCAATGCATGACAAGCCCACTGTGAACTCACCAACCGTTAGGTTGACACTTGCGTGGTTTAAACTTTTGCAGATCGCTAAGGAGTATCCGGAGCGGGTTGGCATGGCGCGTGAAGACCTTTATTTTAATTGAACTATTTTGGGAATTTAAAATAACATTTATGTAAGGCACGTGGTTAGTGCTAAAGACAATTAATTTCCGCTGCGTATGTAATTAAAGACTTTGATTTCTATCTTGTGTTTGAACTAACCCTGATTCGTTTAGTATTTGTAACTATGGTTGTGGATCCTGGTCTAGTCGCGCCCCTTAACGGTATAAACTCCGTTAGTGGTAATTTGGGGGTGTGACAGATTGGTATCAGAGCCATAGGTTGCAGAGAACTGGAATCATTTTTGAAAACGATTTGGAAACTGCAACTTGAAAACCTTGGTTACAAAACGAACAAACAAATTCCCACAGACAAAATTTTTACGTGCCAACCTGGGATACTCGCTCTGCTGTGTAAGTAAAAGCTTAGTACGTACAGATATATGTATATATATATATATAAGTATATATATAGACCGTGTCTAAGTAGTCTAACGGAAAGACCTTAGGAAATTTTCACACGAATACGAAACGCGAACTCGAATACGCACACTACTCTGGGGAAAGCGACAACGAAACGATGCTACACGCTACGTCCTGATTTCTACTACGACGACTACGCCGACGGTGACTTTATGGGAAGCCGACCTTCGACGATAGCATTTACGACGTTCTTTGACGACGCCTCAATTTGCACGAAAATTTTTCTGGACTAATAGTGGGATAACGGGAACTGGCTAATATGCATATTATGGGATATGTATAAAAATATAACTGTGACTGAACACTGGCTACTTTGACTGTTCAGCAAGATGTCTGGAAGAGGAAACGGAAGAGGTGGCATAAACATGACGCCTGCACAGCTACAAGCGATGATTGCTGAACATGTGCAAGCCGCGGTGGCAGCCGTCCAAGCTGCATATGCCGCACAGGGTAACTATTATGCCGGTTAAGGCACAAAGCAATTATATCATGACCTGTTTAATTTTAAAATCCGAACTATTTATGCATCAGGAAACCAACACCACTGCACGTTCAAGTCCTTCATGGACTGTAAGCCGATGACATTTTCCGGCGAAGAAGGAGCTGTAGGACTCCTTAGGTGGATTGAAAAGTCCGAAAAGGTTTTCTCCATATGTAACTGCCCGACTGAAAGCAAGGTGAAGTTTGCTACTGGTACCTTCGAGGGAGCCGCACTCTCCTGGTGGAACGCTGAAATTCAGATGATTGGGCTAGAAGCGGCTGATAACATGCAGTGGGCAGCATTTAAGGAGCTGATCATGGAAGAATACTGTCCACGTGACCAAGTCAAGAAGCTTGAGGGTGAATTCCTGAATTTGAAGATGTCTGGGTCTGAAGTCGAACAGTACACTGCACGATATCACGAGTATGAGGTCTTGTGCCCCTCAATGGTTGACGCTGAATTCAAACGCATCGAGCGTTATCTGGAAGGCCTCGCGCCTCAAATCAAGGGATTGGTGACTGCCAGCAACCCCGCAAACGTGCAGCAAGCCATTCGTTTGGCTCACAAACTTACTGATCAAGAGGTCGAAAAAGGTACACTACCTGCGAAAGCCACCGAGAAAACTGCCTTGAGTGGCAAGAGAAAAGCTGAGGATGAAGCTCCTGAAAACTCGATGAATGTTCAGAGTGTGGGTAATAGCACTGGGAGGTCTTTCAACTCCCAAGGTCAAAGCAAGAGATCAGGGAACAACAGTAGCAACTACCGCCAGGGTGGCAATGGTCAAGGCAACTACAAGGGTAACCTGCCCTTGTGCAACAGGTGTGGAAAGCATCATGCTGGTAATTGTAGAAAGAATGTGAGCTGCGAAAGGTGTGGCAAGGGAGGCCACGAAGCAAAGGACTGTTGGGCGACCTTGCCCGAGCAACAAAATCGCCCCAGAAGAAACAACAACTATGGGAACAATCGGGGTAATGGGAACAACAACGGTCAGAACCAGAACAACAACAATGGGGGAGCCCGTGGCTGCTTTGAGTGTGGTGCTCAAGGTCACATCAAGAGAGACTGCCCTCAGCTAAGAAGACAAGGTAATGGTAATCAGGGAAATAACGGTGGGAATGGTAACGGCGGAGGTAATGGTAATGGGAATGGCAATGGTAATGGTGGAAACGGTAATGGTGGAAATGGTAGAGGTCGAGCTTTCGTCATGGGCCAGGGTGAAGCTCGCAATGACGCCAACGTGATCAATGGTAAATTTATTTTGAACGGTTTCTTTGCTACTGTTTTATTTGATTCTGGTGCTGAGAAAAGTTTTATTTCCACTAAATTTGCTAGAATGATTAATGCTAAACCGATTGCCCTAGACGCTAAATATGTGGTAGAACTAGCAAATGGTAAACTTCATGATACTACCCAGATAGTTAAGGATTGTAAGCTAGAACTAGCGGGCCATACCCTAGGAATCGACCTTATGCCTTTCCCAATTGGTAGTTTCGACGTTATAGTAGGAATGGATTGGTTATCCGAGAATCGGGCTGAAATCTTATGTAAAGAAAAAGTGGTTCGTATTCCACTCGAAGACGGTAAAGAATTAACGGTCCAAGGTGAAAAAGGTGGAGTAGTAACTGGTATTATCTCGTTTCTCAAAGCTCAGAAATGCCTCCGTAAGGGTCACTTCGCGATTCTTGCGAACGTCACTGACACGACACATCCCGAGCGCAAAATCGATGATTACCCGATAGTTCGCGACTTCCAAGATGTATTTCCTGAAGATCTGCCTGGCTTGCCTCCATTTCGACAAGTTGAGTTTGGGATTGATTTAGCTCCAGGTGCCGCTCCGATCGCACGCGCACCTTACCGATTGGCTGTAAGTGAACTCAACGAACTCTCCTCACAACTACAAGAACTACTCGACAAGGGGTTTATTCGTCCAAGTTCGTCTCCATGGGGAGCTCCGGTACTGTTTGTTAAGAAGAAGGATGGAACGTTCCGCATGTGCATTGACTACCGAGAGCTTAACAAAGTTACGATCAAGAATCGGTATCCACTTCCTCGAATCGACGATCTCTTCGATCAACTGCAAGGTTCAAGCTACTTTTCAAAGATTGATCTACGGTCTGGATATCACCAGCTTCGCGTTCGTGATGAAGATGTACCCAAGACAGCTTTCAGAACTCGGTATGGACACTACGAGTTCCTGGTTATGCCGTTTGGGCTAACCAATGCACCTGCCGTATTTATGGATCTGATGAATCGAGTGTGCAAGCCGTACCTTGATAAGTTTGTGATAGTCTTCATCGATGATATTTTGATCTACTCCAAGTCAAAGGAAGAACACGAGGAGCATCTGCGACTTATATTGGAATTGCTCCGCAAGGAACAGCTTTATGCTAAGTTTTCGAAATGCGACTTTTGGATCCGCGAAGTCCAGTTTTTGGACACATTGTAAACGAGGAAGGAATCCATGTAGATCCAGCCAAAGTGGAAGCAATTAAGAACTGGTCTACCCCAAGAGCGCCAACAGAGATCCGACAATTTTTAGGGCTTGCCGGATATTATCGAAGGTTTATTAAGGGTTTCTCTCAACTGGCTCAACCCTTAACGGCCTTAACGCACAAAGGAGTGCAATACAGATGGGGTGAGAAGGAAGAGCGCGCATTCCAAACGCTTAAAGATATGTTATGTTCGGCTCCAATTCTTGCGTTACCCGATGGAATAGACGACTTTGTGGTTTACTGCGATGCATCGATTCAAGGACTCGGTTGCGTGTTGATGCAACGAGACAAGGTAATTGCCTACGGGTCCAGGCAACTAAAGGATACAGAAAAGAATTATACAACGCATGATTTGGAAATGGGAGCCGTTGTTCATGCACTCAAGATTTGGAGACATTACCTATATGGAACAAAGTGCACAATATTCACCGATCATAAAAGTTTGCAACACATTTTTGATCAGAAAGATCTCAACATGCGGCAAAGAAGGTGGGTTGAATTACTGAACGATTATGATTTGGCTATTAAGTATCATCCTGGAAAAGCCAACGTGGTGGCCGATGCCCTGAGCAGAAAAGAATACGAAAAGCCTCGTCGGGTACGAGCGCTTCAACTTACAATACATTCAGGATTACCGGATCGAATCCGTGACTGCCAACGAGAAGCTTTGAAAGCCGAAAACTTCGCAGCTGAAGCACTGCGTGGTGTAGATGGCCATTCTGAAGTTAAGTCTGACGGACTCACGTATTATAATGACAGAATCTGGGTTCCTTTGTTTGGAAGTCTCCGTGAGCTCGTGATGGACGAGGCTCACAAGTCAAGATACTCGGTGCACCCTGGATCGGATAAAATGTATCAGGACTTGAAGAATCTTTATTGGTGGCCGAATATGAAAGCCGACATTGCTCGATATGTGGCTAAGTGTCTGACATGTTCAAGAGTCAAGATTAAATACCAAAAGCCTTCTGGATTACTGCAACAACCAAAGATCCCAGAATGGAAATGGGAGGATATCTCAATGGATTTTGTAACAGGATTACCTCATCGATCAAATCAACCGGATGCGATTTGGGTTATCATCGATCGATTAACCAAATCTGCACATTTCATTCCAATGAAGGAAAGTGATAATATGGATAAATTGACAAAGCTGTACATCGACAAAATTGTGAAGCTTCACGGTGTGCCTAAGACTATCATTTCTGATCGAGATCCTCGATTCACTTCCCGGTTATGGCAATCAATGCAGGAAGCATTGGGAACCCGACTAGACATGAGTACAGCCTATCACCCACAAACAGATGGTCAGTCGGAGCGAACCATTCAAACCTTGGAAGATATGCTCCGAGCTTGTGTTCTGGACTTTGGAAAAGATTGGGAGACTCACCTTCCACTGGTGGAGTTCTCTTACAACAATAGCTATCATTCAAGCATCCGTGCAGCCCCTTTTGAAGCACTTTATGGCAGAAAATGTAGATCGCCCGTGTGTTGGGCTGAAACAGGTGAGAAAGGGCTCACTGGACCGGAAGTTATTCACGATATGACCGAACGGATTATTCAAATCAGACAACGGCTGGCTGCAGCGCGTGATCGACAAAAGAGTTATGCCGACAAACGCCGGAAACCTCTAAATTTTGAGGTGGGTGACAAAGTATTGTTGAAGGTATCTCCTTGGAAGGGAGTAATACGCTTCGGGAAGCGCGGAAAGTTAAATCCTCGCTACATCGGTCCGTTTGAAATAATTGGGGAAGTAGGCCCGGTGGCCTATCGATTGCAACTCCCTGCTGAACTCGATGGAGTTCATAACGTGTTTCACGTTTCCAACCTAAAGAAATGTCTAACTGAAGACATCGAAGTAATCCCTCTGGAGGAATTGGAAATCGATGAACATCTGAGATTCATCGAGCAACCGGTAGAAATCATGGGACGCGAGGAGAAAGCCCTCAAACGTAGCAAGATTCCGATCGTCAAAGTGCGATGGAACTCAAGGCGTGGACCTGAATATACTTGGGAGCGAGAGGATCAAATGAGGAAAAAGTATCCTCACTTGTTCGAGCAAGAGTCCACGGAAACTCAAGGTATGATTTAATTTTGGGGACCAAAATTCCTTAACGGGAGGAGGATGTGACAACCCTAAAACTTTTTGCTTTCTTTCCCCAGCGACGATAGCAACGACGACAACTGATGCTGCGAACGCTACGACACAAGAATAATTTTCGGGACGAAAATTCCAATTTCAGGGGAATGATGTGACACCCGAGAATTTCAAGGTTAACTTCCGTTAGACAAACCCGTTAGTTACGTTATAAGTGTTAACTTAGTAGCTAATGCATAACTAGGCCGAATACGTCCACGACCTTTGGTTGATCACCGAACCCGTCCATGTGCTATGTGTTCATCATTGATTGTCTTTATGTGCAATGTGATTTAAATACATGACTTATTATTGTGAATAGCATGATTAATTGTAAATACTTGATTATGTGAAAATTGCCTAAATTTGGTAGTCAGCGAAACTACCGAGCGAAATTACAGATTCGCCCGGTAGCAGGCTAGACTGATCAGTGTGTCCGAGATCAGAGCCAGTTTCGCCAGTCAGCGAAACTGCCAGCGAAACTAGCCCCTGATATAAATAAACTTAATAAACCCTAGTAGCCTCATTTGCCTCATATCACAACAAACACACACACACTCTTTTCTCCTGGAGATTCTGGTCAGTCGAGGTTCACACCAAGTTGTCGAGATCTCAGCCTCAAACCATCATCTACCAAGCTAGGAGATCGAACCGTGAGTCCCAAAAACCTCCATTATGTGTTCTATATGTGTTTTTCTTAAAAAGCATGACCAAACCTTCATGATATTGCTTGATCTTCTGTATATATACTTTAGGATGCTAGATCTGTACTAAAGTTGATAACTTTACGTGTGAAATCCATCCATGTTAGAGATTTATGCAATTTAGGTCATTTTAGGGTTTTGAACCTATTTTAGAGATTTAATGATCAAAATGCATGTTAAACATGATAAAGCTGCTTGATTTATGTTGGTAAATGCCTATGGATGCTAGATAATGAATTGCATGTATGATCAGAAGCTGTTAGGTTGATTTTTAGGCAAATCCGTATGTTTTTCGCGACCAGCGAAACTGTGTGTTCTCTGGGCGAAACTAAGTAGCGAAATTACATCTCCTTCCAGCGACACTGACCAGCGAAACTATAGTGTCGCCGGGAACCTGACCAGACCAGCTCGAGCGAAACTATCGAGCGAAATACCTGAACGAAAGTTCAAACCAGTTTCCCTGCGAAACTAGGCTAGCGAAACTGCGTCAGCAGTTTCGGGCGAAACTAGCCTAGCGAAACTGTGTTACCGGGCTTAGCCTAGCGAAAGTGCTGCCCGTGCACCTAGCGAAACTGCCTAGCGAAACTATGCTAGCGAAACTAAGGTTTGACCTAAAAACCAAACTTGTGAAATTTGCTTAAGTGTTATGCCATGACTCACATGATTATACTATGATGAAACATGTTTGATATCTGATTTATATGAACCCTTGTTTATGATCAACCATTGGTGTCGTGTGTCGGTATGTCGAGTCATAGTTGCAACGTGCTATGTTATGGGCCATAGTGACGTTAAGTAAAGATTAGACACGAAACTAATACTTAAGACCTAAACGTGTTCTAGGTCTTCGTTAAACAACAATATTCGGATTATTTGAAGTGTAGCAGTGCAACCAAAGGTGAGTGTCACTAACCCGCTTACCGTGAGTCCGTTGGGCCACACAGAATAACTTAACGAAAAACAATGCTGACAAACTCGAGAGTGCTAGGCACCTCACTGATAAACTTGAGAACTCGGGATGCTCGGCACCCACTTGATGAACTGAAGTGTTTTATGGGAACACTTGTGAATTCTGATCAAACTGCTTTTGAAACAAAACTGAAAACATTTTAATATGGCTAGTGTAGGTTAAAGTCTAAACCATATGATATCACATGTTTTCTAAGGATGCCTTATAACTTAAAAGTCCTCAACTTAATTGTGCCATTAATTTGTGAAAGCGAGGGGATGTTGGGTAGATCTACTGGAGTTTGACAAACTCCGCCCCGTGGCACGGGGAGTGCACGGAGGAACAATATCAGCCTATTTGACCGTGGTCCCGAGAGGACACGGGGGAGGCAGAAACCGCGATGACTTGGTCCGCACCGTACGGGATGGCTCGGCCCCCACAAAATGAGTCAGCTTTGGTACAAACTTCCTTAGAGCATGGAACAACGGATTAGCTACCCGCGATATCGGTTGAGTCCTTTAACTTTACGGAACTAGTACATACCCGATGACGTGGTCACGGACAAACCATTTATAAACTGAGATTTAATTACGAGCATTGCTTTTCACAAATGAATATTTTGTAAGTACATTTTGATACGAACAATGATTATGAGACCGGGCCAATGCATGACAAGCCCACTGTGAACTCACCAACCGTTAGGTTGACACTTGCGTGGTTTAAACTTTTGCAGATCGCTAAGGAGTATCCGGAGCGGGTTGGCATGGCGCGTGAAGACCTTTATTTTAATTGAACTATTTTGGGAATTTAAAACAACATTTATGTAAGGCACGTGGTTAGTGCTAAAGACAATTAATTTCCGCTGCGTATGTAATTAAAGACTTTGATTTCTATCTTGTGTTTGAACTAACCCTGATTCGTTTAGTATTTGTAACTATGGTTGTGGATCCTGGTCTAGTCGCGCCCCTTAACGGTATAAACTCCGTTAGTGGTAATTTGGGGGTGTGACACACGTGGTCTACATCTTCAACCTTATTGATTTGAGATGAATTAGCACCATGATTTCTTTTCTTCCCACAAAAAAATGTAGTTGATTAGCTTATGGAAATTGAACATAATATATAATTAAACTAATTTTCAGATACTTACATTTTCCTTTACCGCCGCTTTTGATATAGACCGAGGAGGAGTCTCATCTGGTTTCAGTACTTTGGGTAAGGTCCTATTCAATTAATATTCGGATGAACATTAGATATCCGGAAGAACTTAAAATATCTGTATAAACATTAAGAATCCAGATAAACATCCGGATGAACATCACATTAACTTCCGGATCAACTTAATAGTCAATTGAACTTTATTTGCTATTTCTATTTTGACCTTTTTTTTCCTACAATCCTAGCTAGCCCATGTATTTGAGGTACCAAAAGACATTTGAAACGAGAGTACATGAACTTTTCCAAAAGATTAATGTGAGACTTAAAAACGGAATGAAACTGGCAAATACTTACCTTTTTCTTTTTCACGGTTTGAGATGAGGTTGATCGGCCACCGATTTCATGACCTACAAGTGAATTAATTAGTTTATGGCCGGAAATCAGAAATCACATGAAAATATATATATATACAAGATAATGAGTTTGACCAATACTAACCGTTGTATTTAATTCAGGATGATTACTACTGTGGTTAAAGCCAACATAATTCTCCCTAGAATTTACCTAGAAAAATGTTTTTGAATTGGTAAAAAAGTATATGTAAATAGGTAGTTGGTAATAGTAGAATTAAGTTGTGATGTACATAATTTGCCTCTGTACATAATTTAAGTTGTTGTGGTAACAGTGTGCCAAATGCAGCCAGATGAGCTATAAGTAGATCAAGTTTTTTTTTTTTTTTAGGATTCTGCCATCTTCAATGAGAGGGCCTTAACTTCTTCATTTTTTATCACACAGAAGTCTCTTTTTTAAGTTCCAAATCAAGTTTTCCCAAGTGATCAAGTTTCATGGAACCATCCTTGATCTTTGCGGAATTAACATGATGAAGTTAGATGCCTTAATTTTAAAAAAGTAAACAAAAAAGAAAAAAGAATTTTGAAATTGACACAATGTATCAGATGCTTTTTATCCGCTATTACCTTTTGACCTAAACATTCTTTTATTCCCCCATTTGGCATCCCTTCGTTTCCTCCATATATAATAATTAGAGGGAATTTTAACAATTGCAATTTCTTTATTTTGTACTCTTCTAACATGCTCCTACAGATATGTAACAAAGTATATAAATAATTACTGTTAATATTTATGCATAAAATACTTATTTTATTCTGGATTGAAATACCCAGAAAGTATGCATAAAATGAATGGGATGAGTTCCCAAGATACTATAGGGAATATCAACAATTGCAAACATTGACTTGACCTAAACATTCTTCTATTCTGGATTGAAAACCCAAGAAACTATAGGGGATATCAACAATTGCAATTTATTCAAATTGTACTCTACTAACATTCTCCTACAAACATGTAACAAAGTAGATGAATAATAAAGCAGAAAGTGAATGGGATGAAGTTCCTAAAATGTAACGATGAAAACGTGAACTTAACCTAAAAATTATTCTATTCTGGATTAAAAAACAGAGAGGATTTTAGTAATTGCAAATGTGTTATCAAACAAAATTTTTATTTATCTGTAACTACAGTTTTTCAACAATAAAGGGATCACAAATTAAACGTATATCAATAATAAAAAAAGACAACAGATTTAAATTAATGAGATGGAATAAATTGACACTTACCAATTTCTGGTCAGATTGGTCCACCAAAAAGCAATGGAAGTCTGAGGAATCACTAGCGCTGTCATATTGATGGTCTGTTGAAGCTCCTGGTTGCGTCAATATTCGGCGGTCAACCTCCATGAGTTGAAATTAATGATGAATAGATAATGCAAGATGAGAATGATAGGGTTGAGAAAAGACCTAGGTATTCGATGATGGTGGAGCTAGAGACGTTGAATTGGAAATTTTCGATGAAAGTGAGGGGGAAAAGAATCTGATTAAGGCTCATTAACTAGATTAGGTTTGAAATTTTGGGATAAATTTGAGCAAATGGTGGCAAATTTGAAAATTGGGTGAAAGTGTTTAAAATGGTGGGAAACGTTCAAATGCAGCGAATTATACCTGGTTTACAAAATTAATGAAAGAAACAATATGTATATTAAGTAACATGACTGAAAATAACTATCCAAACTACACAACTACACCAAACATAAACATAAATAATTAAATGTCTTAACGTGGCCGGGTCTTCCAAAAACGAATTTACAACCCCCCGTGCGTTGTTGACGGGTTAATTGGTGTCAATTAGGACTAGTTAGGGTCAATTAGGCCCAATCAGGACTAGTTAGGGTCAATTGGTGTCAATTAGGACCAATCAGGACTGGTTTAGATCAATTGGTGTCTATTAGGACCCTTAATTAGGACCAGTTAGGGTCAATTGGTGTCTATTAGGCCCAATCAGGACCAGCTAAGGTAAATTGGCGTCTATTAGGGTCAATTAGGCCCAATTAGGACTAGTTAGGGTCAACTGGTGTCCATTAGGGACAATTAGGACAAGCTAGGGTCAATTGGTGTCTATTAGGACCAATTATGACCAGTTAGGCCCAATGAGGGTTAGTGAAGGCCCAATTAGGCCCAATTAGTGTCAATTAATTAGGTCCAGTTAGGCCTAATGAAGGTTAACTAGGCCCAATTTGTTTCAACTAAGGTCAGTTAGTCCCAATTAGTTTCAACTAAGGCCAAATAGGCCCAATCAGGATTAATTGGTGTCAATGAAGACCAGTTAGGATCAATTGATGTCAATGTAGACCAATTTGAAATTTTCCCTCCTGCCTTCAATTGCCTCCTCCGAATTTACTAAAGAACTGCACGCATTCTCCCGAAATAGTTACCCTCTAATCTCTCTCTAGTATCCTATAGGCGATTTAAACCTAAACCTTACTCTGTTTCAATTCCTCCAAAATCCCTCACAAATGTCGCCTAAAGTAACGGGAAAGGCTGCTTCAAAGTCCACTCAACTGTTCGTCGCTGAACACAATGTTGTGGGGTACTACGAGAAGTCTAAGAAGTTAAAGCTTTTTGATGAAATGCTCGATTTCCTCCTGGAATCTAACATTCATTTTTCTTTAACTGTGGATCCGGTAATATGCAAGAAGAGAATTGCTTAATTTTGGGACTCAACACAAAAATTTGTTTATAGCAACGTGGTTCATAAAGTGGACGCCAAAGTCAATGCGAATGAGATTAATGTGACTGAAGAAATGGTCAGGAAGCATCTGAAATTCAACGATGAATGAGGTGATCCGGAGTACAACTTTGACGTGTACATCAAAACTTATGAAGCAATTGGTTATGGAGGTGACTTAACCTGCAAGACCATCAAAAAGGGACAACTACCCTATGTTAGGCGTTACCTTGCTCATACCATTCTCCACTGCCTATCTCACAAGAAAACTGCGTGGGATGAACTTGATGCACCCCAATCATCCGCTTTTCATGGAGTGGTAAATGGGCTAAAGTTTAACTTCTAAAATGATATTTGATGGAATGCTGGAAAATCTAAGACCTAAAAGGATCTTTTACATGTACCCCAGATTCATCCAATACATTCTCATTGGGTGAATTTCCAAAGTTGCAAATTTCTGATGAACAACTTCAACTTAAATCTTTTATAAGCAAAACATTTTCTAACATGCAAGTAAATTAAATTGTTTTTCTTGGTAAAGACACGTCTCACCCTATGCCTAAGGCTAGGTCTGCTGAGCAAACTGCTCCTGGTGAGGCCACACCAAAAACCACATCCAAAAAGAAGAGGCCTAGGTCTCCTTCACCTAGACCCTCCACAACCACCCGAGCCGCAGACTCTTCCTCATGCTCAGACACTCCACAGCCATCCACAAGACTACCTCAGAATGAGGGTGATATATCATCACCTAGTCCATATGAAGTAGATTCCCCAGGTACCCTCTTTTCAAGGGATGTACTGCTGGACTTGGTTGATTCACCCAACCCACATTCTGCTAAAAAGAAGACTTGCAGTAGTGATGAAGCAAGTCATGTGGAAAGGCCTGACACTACCCATGATGTCCCATTGGACACACCAGTTGAGAGCAACAAGATACTTACTGATTTGATGGTTCGATATACTAAACTTGAAAATGAAATGGCAGCTCTCTGTGCAATTGTCAGAGCTCAAGGAGAAGAAATTGAACGGTTGAAAGTCACTGATAGGTAAGGTTGTCAACCGCTGAAATATTTCAATTCACATGTCAAACTATATTTAGTTAAAAATAGGATCTTGCACAGGGTGTCTTCATCAGATCCGGAGTTAGAAAGCCATGCGGATGTACAAGAACAACTTCATATAGAACAAGAAACTAATCCGGAATAACAACTTCATCCAGAATAGCTTATTGATCTGGAAGTAGAACTTCATCCGGAACAACTAATTGATCCAGAACTAGTTACTGCTCATAGTCAGATCACAAGTGTGCTAAGTGATCTGCAAATTTCTGATATGGAGATGCAGGAGGAAGTTCTCTCGGAAGAACAAGTTATCCCAGATATGACTGTCATTGCTGACTTGGCTGAACCATTGTTCTCTCAGCCAGCCATATGGATAGCTCCTGAAACACTATCTTTGATGAGCAATATGATGATTAGAAGTACTCTTAACTGCACTTGGTTAAGGAGTGCTCCATCTCTGCCCAACATTCCTGTTTTAAAGTCTATTGCTCCCCCTGCTAGTCCTGAAGAAGCTAAGAAAGCTGAGCATATAAATAGACTAATAATAGGTCTGGTCAATGAAGCCAAGTGAAGATCTTTTGAGGAGAAAACGGCAAAGATGGACTCCGAGAAGAAGAAAAAAAGAAGCATAATAGCCAGAGAATCTGTCAAGAACATCAAAGCTGAACAAGAAAAGATCAAACTATCAAAAAACCTTCACAATGGCACATTCCTTTTGAAGTTCAGAGATTTGATCATAGCCAGGGATTGGCAAATGCTGAACAAGTAAAATTATAATATGCTAAAGAGGTATGCGATATGATGTCTAGAATTATTCAAGGGGATGGTGAAACAAAACTGAAGGAAGAGATAGATGCTGATGAAAGGAACAAAAGGGATAAAAAGGGAAGAAGAGGAACAGAAAATCCTAAAAAAACCCTATGACAAAGGAAGAAGAACTCAAACTTTTCAAAAGCTATTTCATTAACATAATAGAGGAGAATCGAAGCCAGACTAATCCTTCTAGTATTGATACCTTGAGAAACAGATATTCACATATGCTTCGTGAACATTAGATAATCTCAAAGGAAACAGGTGTACCAAGGCCACCAGGAGCAATTTTTGATCTGAACAGACCCCTAACCTCACATCAACCCAAAAGAAACCCTCCTAAACCTGTAAAGCCTAAAGCCAACCCTAAACCCGTAAAGCCTAAAGCCAACCCTAAACATGTATAGCCTATTCCACCAAAGTTTACAACATATAACTTCACACCCATTCTACTACCACCTAGAGTTACTCATACCCTTCCATCTCCAAATCCTCACCTAAATAAACCACTCACTCCACAAATACAAAAACCAACCCTTGCACCCTCAACTCCACCCAATTCATCAAAATAAAAACCACCCACCAAACCTGAATCCCCTGTGCACAAACCTGGTCCTTTCAAGAAAAGGAAGATAGTGGCTAAGAAGGGAAAAAGATCTTCAAATGATGATGAGGAGTTGATCCGGATGAACTTGGCTAGAAGAACAAGATGGGAACCGGATGAACTTGGATGGAAGAAGAGTTGATCCGGATACGATAGTATTTGAAAGTTCGTGAGCAACGGATCATCTACTCGATCTAGCTATTCCGGATGAGAAACGTAATTAAAATTATTGTTTTATTGATCAAAGTGAACAATTACAATCAATAAACACAGAGAACTGACACAGAGACACACCGTACAAAACACACACTTTAGCTCAAATTCTAACACCCTCTCTCCAGAATTACAAAGCACAAACTCATATTTATACCCGACTGGCCGAACCTTAGGAGAACTGCCAGTTTGCCTTATCCGAACTGCCAGTTCGGATCCAGTTCGTTTGGCAGCTTGAACTTCGTCTTGATCTTCACATCGTCTTGTCTTGATACTTCACACGATGCACAGAGTATGTATCAACAAACTCCACCTCGTCGTGTGCAGTATCTTTACCCATATAACAAAACTGTATCTTCAATCAAACTCCCCCTCAAGTGTAGAATTCGTTCAAAAACCCTTCAAACAAACTCCTCCTCAACTTGATAGTAGCTTGATCTTGAATACTTGACGATGCATAGTGTGTTTCTCTCTCCATCAACAACTTCAGAGGACTTGAAGTTGTGACATTTCTTTCACTTAGCAACCTGTTTCAATCATAAATAAACCCGGCACAAAACGTCACTTCGAGACTCCAAGATATGATTCTAAAAACTTGATTTGTATCTCATGTTGATCAGATCGAAAATAAAGCAGAAACAAAATCTTTTTGGCTTTTTAAAATTTTATATCAAAACAAACCGAAAATGTTTTTGATTTTTGAAACTAATGTTAAAACACACCGAAAATATTATTGTGCTTTTCTAAAATGAAATGAAATTGCAATACAGAATCAAACTCTATTTTTGGTATGAGAAAGATCACTATTCGGGATCATATTGAACAAAAACGCACTGAACTACACTTTAATTTCAACTAATTAAAACACATAAGTCATGTTGATTGCCGGTATAATTTGTCCATCTTAAACTCAGATAGAATCATATTCATAACCTCTGGATATGTTAAGGTATTGATTAGATTTGCTTTGACCAGTGTATCCCACACTATCAGACATATTCAGAAATTTTTCTTTTTCTTGTGTGATTACACTTGTGATTATCACAAAGCATAATGTTTTTAGGATATCGTCAATTGTGTTCCATGCAAAAAGAAATAAGAATGTTAAATCGTCTATCTTAAGGTTGATCTTTCAATACGTAGATAAGGCCTCGGATTTAACAAAATAAGAAAAAATAAAACAAGTTGAAATTGTATAATTCAACAACAATCAGGTCGGTCTTGTGGACAGGCAGAGAAAGTCTAATGAATTATACGAAACACCAAAGAAAATAAAGGAGAACCTCAAACGAACAACAATCAGGTCGATCTTTCGATACGTAAAGAAAGTCCGATCGTTTTAGAAAATAAAGAAAATCAAATAAGTTTAAATCTTTACAAAATGAACACATGTATACACAGTGACTTCTCATTTTGTTTTTCACACTTATTTTTCTTTTTGTCATGAAATACACCTGAAGATGTTATCCACATGGTCAAGCATAGTATTTAGTGTATATCTCATCTGAATATTTTCTGATTTGCCGAGCCTACCAAGCACATCAAACAATGATCTTATGACTTTTTCATCTACTCTCTCCATTAGTCAGATACGTAAGCCAATGTACCATCATTTCCCAATGATCAATTTCTCAAAATTTATATATTTTGCATGTATTCACCTTCACTATATATATTGCATGTATTCACCTTCTTCCCATAACATGCATTTACTCCCCCCTTACTTGCAATTCTCCCCCTTAAAATGAAAACTCTATTTTTGGGTTTTTCAGTTTTCATTTTATAAAAACAAGACTCTATTATTGAAATTTTCAATGTAAAGAAAAAGAATTGATTAACCAACACGGATACCTTGCAGTTTAAAGTTTCAAAAAACTTTCAGATTAGAAAAATATAGCACGAAATTTAAGTTAAGAATCCATCAATAACTTTGCAATCATCGATATGCCTTCTAGAAGTACCTGCACACTGGTCAAGCTTATTAGTTCATAAATGAACCGAAGCAAAGTGCTTCTGGTCAACCAGTGTCCTGGTTTTACTTAGAAACCACCTTAGGTTTCCATTGTTATTTTTGTTTTGGTAATTCAGTTTTTGATGAATCAGTCACAGGTGACTGTGATGAACAACCTACAATTTTGTCTTTTGAAAAAGTGGGAACAAAATGTTTTTGTTTATGAAAGAATGTAGGCTGAAAATCATCAAAAACTCTGCCATGTTCATCAAGAGACATAGGATTGGCTGGTTTACCAAAAACGTTGACCTTGTGAGTTTTTGTATTAGTAATAGCAGGAATCGGACAATCTTTTTCCATGTGTCCTATTTAACGACAAATATAGCACAAACGACTAGCTTTATCCCATAGTTTATGTACATGCACAGCTTCATAAACATTTCTATCTTCAAAATATTCATAAAAAAGTATTATATACCTGATGGCGATGATCATGAACCCATTTGAAAGTAGGGCTTTTTGAAGTAGAACCTTTAGACGAAAAATTAGCAACTTGTTTCTTCTTGTTCTTTGAACCATCTTTTTACAAACACTTCAGAAATCTTGTTAGCATCAACGCAATAATGTGGAAATTCTTTATCCGAAAATATTTGTTTCGAACCCTTAAGTTTGTAAAACCTTTCGGGTTGAACTTTCTCAGCCTTAAAAACTTATTTCTTTACTTGCTTCAATTTCATTTTCTTCAAATTCTGTGGTTTTGAAGCTTGAACCTCCTCAGCTTTATCATTATGTACCTTAAAACCCAACCCAATATTCTTTCCAGAAATCTTTTCCTCTGAACTTGATGACTTATGCCCATTCTTCGCCAAACGAGAAAATTCAGCTTTGACTTTTGCACATTCTTTTGTTCATAGAATATCATCTCATCAAAATCAGCTTGAGACCGAATCTTCTCACTAGAATCAGTTGATTTCTCATTTTCTGTCGACAACGAACCACACACAAACTTTGGAACTTGAGGAACTTCAGAAATCTTCTCAAACTTTTTACTCTTCTTATTATTATTTTTTCTTCTTCACGACCTTCTCTTCTTCTGAATTCGATAATGATGAAAACTTTGAGTTATCATATTCTTCAACCTTTTCCTTCACATCTTTAACAGCTTTTAAGACACTTGTTGGAGGTGATGCCGTTTTGTCAAACATCTTTTTCAAAATTTTCATCGTTAGCTAAGAAGCTTGTAAATGATCGAGAATTGGTGACATTCTTTAGAAGTCAATTTGCATCGATCACTTGAATCTTTAAATCGGAGATCTTTTGTTGTGCCTTAGCCAATTCCTTACTTGTAGTTATCAACCTCTTAGCGACTTTGTGAGTTCCATATTTCTTCAATCGAAGATTATCAAGCTCAGCAACAACTCTTTCTTTCATTTATCTTCATTCTTGTATGAATTTCCAGATTTGCAGCTTGCACCTTTATTCACACTTACTAACTCACGCTTTTCATCGAATAATTTTCCCATATCAAGCTTAATTTTTTATTTATCAAACAAATTTTGAAAATTATTTGTAGCATCTTCCGCTTCATCTTTCCATTTCTGACTTTCTTGAACCAACTCACTCTTTTCTTCAACCAATTTAGCATTCCATTCTTCACAATCCATTTCATTCTGTTAAGATATTTCCAAATCTTTCTTTAGCAGTTGAAGAACTTCGGTAATCATCTTAATCTCCTTTTCCAATGAATCATTTTCTTTCAATAACCTCTCATTTTCCTTTAACAAACTTTCAATCTTAGACTCGAATTTGTCATTTTCAGCAGCTTCATACAAACTCGAATCAGAATAATACTCATCTTGCTCATGTGTACCAATCAATGTAGATGTATCAAACTGTTTACCCCAATCCTAAGTACCGTTATTCTGAACAGTTAAAGCTATCTTATTTGAATTGCGTGAAGATTCTTGAGAACCATTTGTAGATTTAGAATCAGACTTATAAAGATGAGATTGCTGACACTCTCTTGCAAAATTCCCAAGACTGGAACATTTATAACATTTGATTTTAGATTTATCAAAACCCATTTTGTCACCAAAAGCTTGTCTTCCCGTTTTCTTGTAAAATCGTTGTGACCTCTAAGTCAGCATAGCAAATTGCCTCAAATTGCCAAGCCATATTAATTTCATTTAATTGATCATCATCAATTTCATTCAGATCATCTTTTGTCGACTGAGCCTTGCTAACATCATTAATAATCATTCCAAAAGACGATGAAATAAGAGTAGAAATCAATATTGCACAATCATCCACTGACTTGACAGAAAATGCACTTTGATTTGATGATTCTGGAATTGTAAAACTACAACCCCTTGAAGAATTATTATCCGAACTTCCAGAAATATATCCAATGAATGCAGTAGGTGATGCAGAACTAAGACTTGGTTTTGCGTTAGCATTTATGCTTGCAGCATTCTCACCATGATATAACTCTGGATTTTGCAATTTGGCCGTTTATTTCTTTGAATTCATCACTTCCATTTCATGAGCATGAAGTTTGCCAGTGAGCTCGTGAAATTATAATGTGGAAAATTCTTTTTCATGAGTGAGTAAGAAGACATAATTTTCCCAATTTTCTGGTAATGCCTCCATAATCTTCTCTTTCAATTCTTCATCGGTTTTCTCAATCCCAATAACTTTTAATTCACTAATAAGATGTGAAAATCTTGAAACTAGAGCCGTAATGTTTTCATTTTCATAATGTTGAAAGTTGTTAAACTCCTTATTCAACACATTTTTCCGACTTTTCTTGTATTGATCGTTTCCTTCACACCTTGCTGATAACGCATCCCATAATTGTTTTGATTTCTTGCAAGTACTGAATTGATGTACTAATTCGGTGGGTAATGCCATTGTAAGATAAGCAAATACTTTTTGTTCAAATTCATAAAGAATCTTCTCAGCATTGTCAAAAGTATGAACTTCTTTGAAATCTCATTGATCAGTTGGATATGTGTAAAGCTTTTAATTGGAATCCATAAATCAATATCATTTATGCTGATATATGCAAAAAATCATTGTTTCCAATTTTGATAATCCTCTAACTTCAACAATTTTGGAACTTTCTGGCTTGTTCCAATTTCATTATCAAAGTTTAGCATTGTTTGCATCGCACTTTGCATAGCGGCAAAAGCTTAAAAATCCGACATCTTTTCCGAAATATGATGCTCCAAAAACTTTGAACTAAAAAACAAAGGTTTTAAAAGTGGATTTTCAGTATCAAAATGGGGGGTACTGGCTATAAGGCAAGTAAAAGTACAGACCTCTTTAAGACGGTCGTTTTCGCTGGTATTGGGTTCCGTAACTCTTAAAGGTTTTCAAGTTACGTCAGTTTTCGTAAAACAACTCAAAAACCCAATCTGAGCCGAACTTGATCCGAACAAAAAACCTTTATCCGAACTGAAGGTTTAACCAAACTGAGCCCAAACAGAGAATTTCACCCGAACAGTAGCTGAACTGAAGTATTATCCGAATGTTAGAACCTTTTTGTTAGCAACACAAACTTATTTTTGTCTTATCATTGTAATTGATACTTTGTTTTGTAATTCTCTTTTGATATGTACTTGGAGAACTTTGTGTATTTGTTAACGAACTTGTTTTGCTTCTTAGCGTACTTGTTACTCATGCTCTTAACGGACTTGATTGATTACTCTTAGCATACTTGTTTGACATGTTATCTTAGCGGACTTGTTTATTCCTAACGTACTTGTTTGCTTAGCGTATTTATTAATGTTCCTAGCGTACTTCATTAGTTAGTAACGAACTTGTTAGCGTATTTGTTTATGTTAGCGGACTTGTTAATGCTTAGCGTACTAGTTAGCGGACTTTTTTTATGCTTAGCGCACTTACTAGCGTACTTGTTAGTGCTTAGCGAACTTGTTAGCGGACTAGTCAATACTTAGCGTACTTGTTAGCGGACTAGATAATACCTAGCGTACTTGTTAGCGGACTTATTGATATCTAGCGAACTTGATATAATGCTTAGCGAACTTCTTTTACTATTAGGATATTTTGTTGATTTCTAGGTAATGATTGTGTCGTGTCAAACATTCTCCTTGTCTCCATCACACTAGTAGTATAAATACTACTTGGAAAAACCCTATTGAGCACGCATCAAGGTTTGCCTACTGAAGAGAGCCTCCTGTGTGTGTGTTCTTGGTGTTAGTGTGTGTTTTTGAGTTTTAGAGATCACCCATGGGTGATCGTTGAAGCGAATCCAACCCAAATCGACCATCACACATGATTTTCGTACTTGTGTGATGAATCGTGTGAGAACAAGATGCTCAAATCTGGTCCTGACAATTGGTATCAGAGCGGGTAACCGATCCGATTTCATCTCACGATGAATCTGGTCACTCGAATCTGGATTTTGCTCAAGATCAGGATTCTTGATGTGAGAATCGGTCCTGACAATTGGTATCAGAGCCTTGTTCTTCATTTTTTGAAGTTTTTCTCAAAATGAAGAAAATCTCATATGAGTTGTTGATTTTGGATGGATTTGCTTGTTGTTTGAGTTGATTCTTGGTAGAAATCACTCAACAAACTCAATGGTGTACTCAGATTTCTGCAAAACTCAAGTTTTATGGTCCGATTTTGGGATTTAGCTATGAACAGTTCGTATTTTACATACTCCTGTTCTTGAGAAACTTTTTCAAAATTGTTTTTTCTGTTGATTTTCTGTTAAAATTGATGATTTTCGAGCTTTAGACTATCAAAAACAAACCTAATGGCACTGATTTTTCTCAATAACATCAAGTATTGAAGATTTTAGAGCTCAAAAGTGGTGATTTTTGGTGTTCTTCACATAAACTCACTATTTCATCGATTTAGGTCATTTAGAGTAGTTTTTGGAACTCGTGACAGTTGAGTAATCTATTCCTACATGAATTTCGAAACTATTGATGATCTTAAACATTGATTTTGTCAACATTGATTTTTTTTTTGTTTGAAATTGCTCAAGAACAAGCTGTTCAAATTTTGGCTAAGTCTGGAAATTTGACTTTTCAAAGTTTTTGCTTAAATCTCAGTTTCTAATGACTAATGATGTTTAATATTGTTGGTCTTGTAGGATTTAGGTATTTTCAAGCAACTTTCTACTTTGCAAGCAAGTGAGCTGATTGCGACTCGTTCGACTCGTTTACATTCTCTGTCTCGAAATTGACTTGTGTTGATCACTTCAACATGTCTGATCACTTCACTCCCGCTACTCAAGGCAACAATAGGCCTCCTAAACTCATGGGGGCAAGTGATTTCGATGATTGGAAGGCGAAGTTCCTGTCTTACTTGGAATTCGTTGACTTTGACCTGTTGACTTCTGTAGTCGAAGGTCCTGCTGTGTTTGAAGTGGAAGAGGCTACCGTTGCTGGCACTGCAACTGCTGTCGTTGCCGGTGCTGATCCTCCTCCAAAGAAGATGATTCCCAAACCAAGAAACAAATTCGAAGCTGCTGAAAAGGTTCAATTGAAAACTGACATGCGTGCACTTGGCTGCATTAAGATGGCTATCAATGATGAGTTACAATACCAATTTCGTGCTGCCACATCGGCTCATGAAATCTGGGTAGGGTTGGAAAAGAAGTATGAGGGAAACCCGGCTACTAGGGAAAGAAGATTGGATAAGATCAAGTTTGCGTTCAACACGTTCTCTCATAAGCAAGGCGAATCATTCGAAACTCATGTTAATCGTTTCTGTCGCATAATTACTGAGATGACGACAAAGAGCATCCGACCTGATAACAGCTCAATCATCAAGAAGGTCCTTCATTCCTTTCCTCAAGACTTTGCTTCATATGTGACTTACTTGATCGACAGTAATGATCTCTCTACTGCCGACTATATGGATATGATCGACAAGGTTCGTGAGTATGAAGTTCGAGCCGTTGAGCGCAACGGGAAGTCTCTCATGGGTGTGGTTACTGTGAGAAGTTCTTCAACTTCTCCAAATGTTGCGTTCATTGCTCCTGACCTAGATGATAAGTTCCAGTTTTCTGCTCCTGCAAGTCTTAGCCCACATGTCTCTACTTCTGTTCCAGCTGCTCCTCCAACTGAAGCCGTCACTGCTCCCGTCACCGGTCAAGCTTCAAATGTGACTTTTGTGCAGCAATCTCCAACTGGTTACTTCGTTCAGCAATCGTCTCCTGCACCTCAACCGAACATGAGCATGGATTCCGACTTATGCAATGCATTTCTGGCTTGCATGAATTCACAGATGTCCGGTAGTCTAGAGTCCATGACCGTCTGTCAAGAAGACCTTGACCAAGTTTCTGCTGATGATCTCGAAGAGATTGACATTAAATGGCAAATGGGCATGATAGCTGCTCGAACTCGAAAATTCTTCAAGAAGACTGGTAGAAAGCTTTTTCAAGCTACCTCAAGCACCAACATCGGCTTTGACAAGTCTAAAGTGCAATGTTACAACTGTCAAGAAATGGGTCATTTTGCACGTGAATGGCCTAAGCCAAGGACGTGGAACGGGCAATCCAATTCTGGTGGAAGTAACCAAACTCATCAAAAGCAGGGTGGTGGTGTTCCCCAATCTTATCTGAAGCAGGGCAGTTCGTCATTCCAGAAGCCACAGAGCACCAGCTCGAATGTCTCTCAACGTGGATCGTCATCTTCTCAACAACCACAAAGATCGGATGAAAGCAATAAGGTGCTGGTATCGCTTGAAGATTCCAACTACAACTGGACCTCCTCGTCTCAAACACCGTCTTCTAGCCAGGCTAACTATGCTCTTGAAGATTCCAACTACCAACTTCTGCTTAATGGCTGGAATTGATGAATTGACTGAAGACAATGCTCAAGTAAATGGAACTGTTACTGAGGTGAGCTCATCTGAAGTCGAATCTGAGGCAAGTAAGAGGCTTGTGGAACTCCAACGCGAAACCATTCCTGATGAGGTAAAATCTGCTTTATGTTCTGATAAATGTATTGAGGCTGTAGCTCGCTATCGCGCTTACAACCTCGAATTGGTCGGTAAGGCGAAAGAGAGTGAGAGCCAAGTTGAGAAACTGAAAGAAAATGAGAAAGATTTTTTGATTAAAATCAAGTCTTTGCAAGATGACATTGAGGTCATGAAGCACACGGAAACAACTCTAACCATTCAAATAACAGATCTTTTGGAAAAATTAACTTCTCTGAGGACGAGTTATGCTTAGGCTCGAGAAACCATTGATTTGTTAAAACTCAATCCGGCTAATCTGAGTAACATGGTTAGCCGTGACATTTTTGCTAGACTTAAAACTGGACTTGGGGTTACAAGGGAAATTGATGATAGTGCGGCCGAGCATCCACTTAACCATAACTATTATAAAGTTCCTGGGTTAACCAAGATTAACTCAAAGAGTCATTTAAAATTCATAAATTCTGAGTTGGTTACAAGTGCTTCCGAAATTCAAAAGATGGAAGATCAGCTCTCTACCCACACGAGTGGATCTGATCTCCCACCTACCGATGTCGCACTTCACTTTGAGGAAGTCCCTTCTGATATTTTGAAAGATGTTGATACAAGTTTTTCTGAGACTCTGACAAAAGAAACACCTGAACATGAATTTCTTGATTTGTTGAAAACATCTGCCGTGGTTGGTCAGTCGTTTTTGTTTGACGACAACTACGAGATTTTGAAACCCTCTGTTGCTCCAAAACGAGCTAAGACCACACGAAGGCGAAAGCCTAGGCAGAATTCCAACAAGGGATTCATTGATCAGTCTGATGTAAATGAGGATGAGTTCAATCGTGCATTTTCTAAAATGGCACTCAAACATGGTAAGACTGTTATGTACACGCAAGCTGGTCTTGTGATCACTGATGGTAAGGTGAAGTCTTTATCAAGTGCCTCAACTGAAACCCTCTCTACATCAACACCACATGCTGGGAAATCTCCCCAATCAAGCAAATTAAAAGATGTTGTTGAAAGTTCTGCTCCCATTGGATGTGTTGACTCCAAAGTTGTAATGGTTAAGAATGTCAAACCAAAGATGAAGGGTGTTGCAAGGGTAACTGGTACAACCTCCTCTCCAGCTGTCGAGTCTGCATTGATCGTGGTAGAGCCTTCTGCTCCGATAACAGAAAGTGTTGAACCTGCTGTTGTTAAAAAGAAGAAAAGAACAAGAAGAAGGAAGAATAAGGTTGTTGAAAGTGCGTGAGCGTGAGGATCTTCTACTTAGTCGTATAGAAATCAATGTAATATGAGTAGAGACACAAAGAGTAAATACAAACAAACTTTGTATTGACCACTGAGAACCACAGAGTACACTTAGAAAGTATATGACACGGAAGCCCCTAAATCTATACAAGACGAACATATTTATAGGCTGAAATCACGACTGGCCGAACCTCAGGTTCGGCCAAGCCTCGGCGGCTTCGAACCTGGAGTTCGGCCAAGGTTCGGCCTAACCTAAACTTGCACGTTCCGTCTTGTTCTCGATACTTCACATGACGATCAGGAACTATGTATCAACAAACTCCCCCTCGGCATGTGCAGTATCATCTTCTATTAATAAAACTTGTATCTTGTATCTTCAATCAAACTCCTCCTCGATCTGGACGATGAGTTCAATCTTGAATACTTGATATTGCTACAAGTGTAGTCTCTTTATCAACAATCTTCAGAAGACGTGAAGTTGTGATGTTCTCTTTCCACTTAGAAACCTGCCAACATAAATAATCTTGGTGCAAAACGTCTTTTCGAGACTCCAAGATATCTTGATTTTGAAAATGATTTCGTAATTCGTGTTGATCAATCGAAAACAAATCAGAAACAAAATCTTTTTGGCTTTTAGAAACTTTAAATCAAAACACACCTAAAATCTTTTTGATATTTTCTAATAATGAAAACTAAATGCAGTACAGAAACAGACACTATTTTCGTCTTTAGTGAGAAAGATCACAACTTGGGATCATATTGGTCATAACATGCTGAACTACACTTCAATTTCGATTATTTTAGCACATAAGCCATGCCGATTGCAGATATACTTTGTCCAACTTTAAACTCTGGCACAATCATACTCATAACATCTGGATATGTTAAGGTATTGATTAAATTTGCAATGACCAGTGTACCCCACACTATCAGACGTACTCAGATATGCTTTGCTTATCACATTTTGTGATTTCACTTGTGATATTAATCACACAATGATTGTATTCATGATATAGTCAACTGTGTTCCATGCAAAAAGAAATAAGAACGTTAAATCGTCTACCTTAAGGTCGATCTTTCGATACGCAGATAAGGCCTCGGATTTAACAAAAAAAAAATAATAAAACAAGTTGAAATTGTATAACTCAACAACAATCAGGTCGGTACTCCCGTACACGCAGAGAAAGTTCGGAGGTCGGTCTTTCGAAACGCAGAGAAAGTCCGATCGTTTGACAAAATAAAGAAAATCAAACAAGGTTAAATTTTTGCAAAATGAACACATGTATACACAGTGACTTCTCATTTTATTTTTCACATATCTTTTTCTTGATATATCATGAGATATGCATCAAGATGTTGTCCACTAGGTCAAGCATCAGATTTAGTGTATATCGCATTCGTATACTTTCTGATTTGCCGAGCCTACCTTGCACATCGATCAAATGGTCTTATGGCTTTGTCATCTATTTTATCCATGAGTCAGACGATATCAGCCAATGTACCATCATTTCCCAAACATGTCGGATACAATTTCTCATTTTCTTTTCAATGTTTTTGTCTTTTTCAAATTTCTCCCCCTAAAAATGATAACTCTATTTATAGATGTTCATTTTTACGATTTGAAAACAAAACACTATTTTTGTATTTTTGCAAAAACAAACTCCTCCTCAGAATGAGACGGAGTGAAAAACCAAGAAAAATTGATCAACCAACACGAATACTTTGCAGTTTAGCATTGTGAAAACTAAAATGATTTGGAAATTCAGTTTAATTAGAACAGATATTTCACAATCAGCAATTATCCAAGTACTGAAAAGTCTTCTTGAAACACCTGTTGACACCAAATAAATCATTAGTCGCTCTGGGATCGACCCGATGTAACATCGTCGGGTCGCCCGGTGTCTTCCACAAAGTCATTGTTGGCCTTGGAAACAACTTTTGGTTTCCAAATTTGTAAAATTTTCAATTTTTGATCAGAACCTGAATCAGACTCAACCGACGTACTTGGTTCAGACCAAGACGATTTACGATGTGATTTTATCTTGGGAGACCATGGTTCATCAAAAATTTGACCTTTGTTATCCACATATTTAGCAGTGTTGTGGATATATGCAGTCGTCGGACAATCAGCAGCAAGATGTCCAGGTTGACGACATACAATACAAAGTCGTTCTCTAAACACATTAGAAAATTGTTTTGATTTTGAAGAACCTGATGAATGCTCAGAATCAAAATTGTCAAAGAAATCATCAGAGGAATCATACCTAGGAGACGGACTCCTTGAAGATGACGATCTTCCAGAATAGTAAGTGAATTCCTTCTGCGATGGTGATTTCGTTGCATTCTTTGCTTTAGGATCCTTGGCAACTTTCTCCGGTTTCTTTGTTTGAATCAATTCTTCCGTCACAACAAACCCCACACCTTTGTGTTTGGAGCCTGAAACCGTTGAAGTACTTGATGAAGAACCCGAAGCTTCTCTTGTCTTAGCTTCACTAGTAAATTTAGCTTTGATATCCTTCAGCCTGTTCTTCTCAACCAAAAATTTTTCTTCTTCAGTTGCAGACGAAGAACTTGACACAACCTTATCAAAAACCTTCTCATTCTCCAACAAAACAGACTTTGACACAAATTTTGGAGCTTCACCCAAAGGCTTTCCCTTCTTTTTGGACTTAGATTTATTCTTCTTGGGTGGAGTAACAAACTTGGAATAATCATGCAATTCATCGTTTGGATCAATCTGAGCAGCAGTAACTTCAGTTAAATCCACTGGTTGAGGAACCAAGTGAACATCAGCCTTCTGAGAACTATCTGAACTCTGATCCTGCTTATATAAAAAATTTAGCATTGTTGGTGATAAATTGCAATTCTTCACTTGCCGCTTCAACTCCAAAATCTCCAGTTTTAAATCATTGATCTTTTGTTGAGCTTCATAAACTTCTTTCTGTGACTTGATGAACTTTGCATTGAGATCATCATATTCATAAGTTTGTAACTTTCGGATCTCACATTCAGCAAATAACTCTTCAAGAACACTTTCTCTCTTTTTCTGGTAAATCTCAACATCCTTTGTCAAAACTTCATTTTTATCACGATAGAGAGTATTCTCATCTTGAAGCATAGAAATTTTGTTCTGAAGCTTTTCAACAGTAACAGCAGTTGTAGCAATAAGAGCAGTTGCTTCTTCATACTTTTTCTGTACTGGATAACTTTTCTCAAACAGAATCTCAAAATCTTGAGCTGCATCTAAAGCCTCAGCCTTTGCTTTCTCACAATCTTCAGCCAATATTGCTTTCTCTTTTAAAACATCTTCATGAACATGAACCAACTCATAATACTTCTTTTGAAAATCTTCCAATTCTTGTTTTAACACCACTATCTCTTCAATCGAAATTTGATGACTTTGTTCAAAACTTGCAATCTCCTGAAGAAATTTCTTACATTTAAGACATGCAGTCTCTTCAACCTTTGAACTCTCAGAAATTTTAGGTAATTCTTCTTGAACCATGGAGACACTTGAATAAGAATCAGAATCAGTTAAAATACTATCATCATCAATATGACGAACAGTCAAAGCAATTGCAGGTTTAGAATTATTCCTTTTAGCTTCAGTATCTGCATTCCATGCAAACTCATTTGACTGTGGAAAAGTATTGGTCCAATCATGAACAAGATTAGCAGATTTCATCTCAACCTTCTCAACTTTATTTGGTGAATGATAAACTAAATGTGCATGTTGATTAGTTTTCAATTTATGATCTGCAGAACTTGGACATTCTCGAGCAAAGTGACCATAATTTGCACACTTGTAACATTTTACCTTAGACTTATCCAAACCAATCTTACCCTCCTGATTCAATCTCTTCTTCCTAGTTCTGTTGAAAAATTTCTTCGTTCGTCGAACCAACATTGCATACTGCCAATTTAGATCCATTTCTTCCAAATGATCATAATCAATCTGATCGTAATCTTCATTTGCTAACTCAGCATTACTCACAGCACCAGTGATAACACCAAAATATGAAGATACCAATGCAGACATCAATGCATTATAATCATCAATAGTTTGAGCAGACAATGCATTTTGAAATGAAGAACTCGGAACAGAAACAGTACAACCAAGAGAAGAAGGACTTGAAGATTCAGATTTACCTGCCAGAAAAGCTGTTGGGGGTGCAGAATTAAGAATATTCGATTTCCCATCATTCATTGTAGAATCATTTTCACCATGATACACTGCCGGATTCTGAATTTGTGTAGGAAGTGATTTGTTCACCATCAATTCCATATCCCTAGCCTGAATTCTTTGAACTAAATCATTGAAAGACAATCCTTGAAAATCCTTTTCATGAGTAATCATCATAACATAATTCTCCCATTCTTCAGGTAGAGCTTCCAAAATCTTCTCTTTCATATCAGCTTCGTCTTTAGGAAGATTCACCAAGCGCATTTCACTCATCAGATGAGCAAATCTTGCAATCAGATTGGGAATCGTTTCATTCTGATAATGTTTGAAACTATCAAACTCTTTCTTCAAAACCTTTTGTCGACTTTTCTTGTACTGGTCATTGCCTTCACATCTTTTCTCTAAAGCATCCCATAGACTTTTCGATGTGTAATTACCAGCAAATTGATGAAGTAATTCTTTAGGCAATGCCATCGTTAAGGTACCATATGCCTTTTTCTCAGCTTGATAAGCTTTCTTTTGTTCAGAAGACATTTTTCTTTGAAGTATAGGTTCACCAGTTTCATCTTTAGGATAAATATATTGCTCAGTGAACGCTAACCACATATCAATATCATTTGTGTCAACATATGCTTCAAATCTTTTAACCCAACTATGATAATCTTCCAACTTTAGCAATTTGGGAACTTTCTGACTTGTTCCAATTTCATTATCATAGTTCATCATCGTTTGCATAGTTGCTTGAACCGAGTTTTGAATAGCCGCGAACGCTTGAAAATCGGACATTTTCGAAACACAGGTGACTGTTCACTCCGAACCTCGTCCGAACCTAATATACCCTCCGAACTTCCTCCGAACGTGGTCCGAACTCAGAAACACAGTCCAAACTCTCTCCGATCTCTCACCGAACCCCGTTAACTCCGAAACCCTCCGAACGACCTCCGAACTTTCACCGAACACCTCCGAACGTACTCCGAACCTGGTGTTCGGAGCGGTTATGCCGAGCGTGCTCCGAACCTGGAGTGCGGAGCAGTTACGCCGAACGAGGAGTTCGGCCGAACGCGAAATTTCGAAAAAAATTGGAAAAACTCACTGAAATTGACACCTCTCGAGCTGTAAACACTCAATCAACTGAACACGAACAAACAGAGACATATTGAACGTAAATCATGTTGATTTGAACGATGATTTGAGAAATGAAGATGATAAACGAATTTTGAAACTCAAAAACGTGAATTTGAACTCGAAAACACTAAAAACACTGATCTCCGACTAGTAGAGTAAACCTATTGCTCTGATACCACTTGAAAGTGCGTGAGCGTGAGGATCTTCTACTTAGTCGTATAGAAATCAATGTAATATGAGTAGAGACACAAAGAGTAAATACAAACAAACTTTGTATTGACCACTGAGAACCACAGAGTACACTTAGAAAGTATATGACACGGAAGCCCCTAAATCTATACAAGACGAACATATTTATAGGCTGAAATCACGACTGGCCGAACCTCAGGTTCGGCCAAGCCTCGGCGGCTCCGAACCTGGAGTTCGGCCAAGGTTCGGCCTAACCTAAACTTGCACGTTCCGTCTTGTTCTCGATACTTCACATGACGATCAGGAACTATGTATCAACAGTTGTTACTAATGATGTGAAGACTCCTGAAGCTCCATCTGTTGAGCCATCATCTGCGGCTCCTGTAGCAAAATCTGATGTTTCTGTTGTTCAACTTGCACCGTCTGTGCAAAACATTTGTGCTGTATGTGGCAACCCTCATCATGATGCAAGTGTCTGTATTTACAATCAAGGGTACAATGCTTATGGTAATGCACCAATGCCACCTGTGCACTATTTCGAGCAACAAGCAACTGCTGGTCAGAGTACTCACCTCCACTCGAGAAACTACGGTAATTGCAGTGAAGACTTTATGGATCTGCGGGATGATTCTATGTTCCAACAGTCTTATCCCAACCAACCGTACATTCCGAGTCAAGCCCCATATCTACCACAAGGCTTAGGGGGAAGCCTGTACTCAAGTCAGCCTCTCATCAGACAACAACCAAGGATGAATGCACTAGGATTAACTCCATTCAGGCCATGGAACCCAAGGCCAAGACCCGGTTTCATTCCAAGGCCATTTTTGTCTCAAAGGCCTATGAGAGCTCCAAGACCTGCAACCTCTTTCGTTCCATCTTCAATTATTTCCTCCGCACCATTGTCTTCATCCGCACCATCTTCGTCAACTGTGAAGAAACCGGTTGTCAAAAAGACCCTAGGTTAAAATGACCGGGGTCCCTCCTCAAACTAATCATTTTCTTTACTTGTGCAGGGACGTACCCGGAAAGCTGTAAACACATGGTACATGGACAGCGAGTGCTCCAGGCACATGACAGGGAACAAGGACTTGCTGTATGATGTTAAATCAATATCTAACGGTGGTACTGTTGCCTTTGGGGGAGATGTGTATGGCGGAAGAGTAATTGGAAACGGTCTTTTAACCAACGGAGAAATTTCATTTGATAAGGTAAACCTGGTATCGAATCTGAGGTTCAACCTACTCAGTGTGTTGCAAATCTGCGATAACCAAATGCCAATGGTGTTCAACGATCGTGAGTGTCTAATTCTGAAGCCTGGTCTCAAGATTCCTGAAGATCAGATCTTGTTTCGTGCACAACGAAGAGGAAACTTGTATGCATTGGATATGAAGGAAGCAAAGCCTGAAAGTTCCATCGCATGTTTTCTAGTAAAGGCATCGGAAGAAGACTCAACCATATGGCATCGGTGAATGGGTCACGTCAACTTTCGGAACATGAATCGACTCGTAAGAGGAAAACACGTTATTGGGCTACCGGAAAAGGAATTCGTGCATGTCGATAACTGTGTTGCGTGTTCGAAAGGGAAACAACCTAAGACGTCTCATAAGCCGAAGCCACCTGGAAGAATGACAACAATTCTTCAACAACTCCATCTCGATCTTTTCGGTCCAGTAAACATCTTGAGCTTAGGGGGAAAGTCTTATTGCCTTGTTGTTACTGACGACTACTCCAGATACTCGTGGGTGTTTTTCCCGAGAGAAAAATCTGAGACTGCTGAGATATTGAAGAATTTTGTTACTCGCATTGAAAACGCCAGCAGATAGCGGGTTCGGATAATCAGATCAGATAACAGAACAGAGTTCAAGAATCAAACATTTGACGCTTTTTGTAACTTAAAAGGCATCACTCGTCAGTTCAGTTCACCGTACACTCCACAACAAAATGGAGTTGCAGAACGGAAGAATAGAACGAATTATCGAGTCTGCCAGAACCATGCTTGCTGATTCTAATCTTAAACTCTCTTTTTGGGCAGAAGCAGTGAACACTACGTGCTATGTTCTGAATAGAACGCTCTTGGTCAAGCATGCTAACAAGACGCCGTTCGAACTGTTTTCAAAACAAAAACCTGTTTTAACAAGACTAAAACCGTTCGGATGTCCTTGTACTGTACTTATACAGTCTGATCAGTTAGCCAAGTTTGCCCCTTGGGCAGATGAAGGTTATTTTGTTGGATACTCTATGTCCTCAGCGGCGTATCGAGTATACAACAAAAGAACTCAAGTGATCATGGAGTCGTGCAATGTTAATTTTAACGAGCACACTCGGATCCCTAGAGAACCTGATTCAGATAGCATGTATGACCTTGACTCTCTTTCTTCTACATTTAATATTGTTGATTATGATGTTTCAGGAAATACTATCTCGGATGTTGATGCTAGTGAAGAAGACTTTCTGACTTTTGACACCTTTGCTCCTGTTTCTTCATCAATTTTGGGAACTATCTACTCTGCAGACCCTCCTAATCTAACATGGGGAGATCAGTCGAGTGAATCAGTAAATCGTTCCGGAGAATCATCTTCATCAGCTACTCCTGATGAAACAGCAATTCCAATGCCAGATCCAGTGTTTGTAGAAACAGAACCAACACCTGCAGCTGTTCAGGGGGAAACCAATGTGGAAACTGCTCCTGAAGATCATGTTTCTGATTCAGATGTTGAAGCTGAAATTGAAACTGGTGAGGTCCCGGGAAATGATTTGCAAATTGGGAACCTTGAATCTACCATCGAAGACACCATTGTTGAAGAATCAAGGATTCATAAAAGTCATCCAACAAGCCAGATCATAGGCTCCGTAGACAAAAGGATCACCCGGAGTCAAATTGAACATGTTAACTCGTGTTTATTCTCATGCTTCATATCTCAAGAAGAACCAAATTCAGTTGTTGTTGCTCTCAAAGATGATAATTGGATTGAAGCTATGCAAGCAGAGTTACTTCAGTTCAAACTGCTCAATGTTTGGCATCTTGTTGAAGCTCCTAAAGGTATTGAACCCATATCGGTCAAGTGGATTTTCAAGAACAAGCGAGACGACCGTGGTATAATCATAAGAAACAAAGCTCGATTGGTGGTGAAAGGATACTTGCAAGAAGACGGCATTGATTATGACAAAGTCTACGCACCTGTCGCGGGTCTAGAAGCCATTCGGATTTTCTTATCTTATGCTGCGTCTGTGAACATCACGGTTTACCAACTTGATGTCAAGACTGCATTTCTTTATGGCGAGCTGGATGAGGACGTGTACGTACAGCAACCTCCCGGGTTTGTGAACAAGTCATTTCCAAACAAATGTTACAAACTTGATAGGGCCCTTTATGGTCTACACCAAGCCCCGAGGAAGTGGTACGAGACCTTGTCAACATATCTGCTGGAAAATGGATACAAGAGGGGTATCATTGATCAGACTCTTTTCATTCGACACGTCAGGAAGGATATGCTATTAGTTCAAGTTTACGTTGACGATATCATTTTTGGGTCGACGAACGAGAATTTGTGTCATGCATTTGAGGACTTGATGAAGAAAAGGTTTGAGATGAGCGCCATGGGTGAATTAACCTTTTTCATAGGAATTCAAGTGAAGCAGTCGCCAGATGGCATACTGATCAGCCAAGGGAAATATGTTAAAGAAATTCTGTAGAAGTTCGGTTTTCACGACTCCAAGGGATTCTCTACACCAATGGAAACTCGTCACAGACTGAATACTGATGCTCATGGTATCTCGGTGGATGAACACTTATACCGTTCGATGATCGGGTCGTTGATGTATCTGACGGCAAGTCGTCCCGATATCATGTTTGGAGTCTGTCTCTGTTCAAGATTTCAGAGCAAACCAAAGGAATCTCATTTGACTGCGGTTAAGAGAATTTTTAGATACTTGAAGTCAAATCCCAACCGAGGGCTATGGTATCCTAAAGATTCTGCCTTCGATCTTAGTAGCCTACTCAGATAGTGACTATGCTGGTTGTCAACTCGATCGGAAGTCTACAACGGGTGGAGCTCAGTTTTTGGGAAATCGACTCGTGTCATGGCAATGCAAGAAGCAGACTACGGTGTCCACTTCAACTGCTGAGGCAGAATACATCGCTGCTGCATCATGCTGCTCTCAAGTTCTCTGGATACAAAATCAATTGCTGGATTACGGTTTGAATTTCATGCGTACTCCTATTCATATTGATAATTCTGCTGCTGTTTGTATTGTTAAAAATCCGATTCAGCACTCTAAGACTAAGCATATAGAGATTAGACATCATTTCATTAGGGATTGTGCTGAGAAGAATCTTATCACCTTAGTTCAGATTGACTCAGAAAATCAGTTAGCTGACCTTTTCACTAAGTCCTTTGACATGACTAGGTTCAACTTTCTGGTTACCTCTTTAGGAATGATCAATTTTGACTAGGACTAGAACTTCTTACCCTCTGATACGTTAGTGTCTTGCTCTCTAGGTTGCTTTCTTTTGTGAATTCTCTGTGAATATATCCTAAGTCTTGCATTCCTTTCATTAAAAATCACCAAAAAGATTTTACACCTCTTGTTTGTTTTACTTTTATCTAATATTTGATATCTGTCTTATTTGTATTTACTTTGATGTGTTTATAACTCTATTGACTCACATGAGTCTGTTCCTATGTTGTTTGACTTATTTTGGCTGAGAAAAATATCTCTGTATGTTTGTGTCTCGAGTCAAAATGATTTATGACCTATGGAATGTCTTTTTCTTTAAATTGCTTGTTTTTGAGTCTGTCTACCGTGCCTGCATCTGTGGAAGATAAAACCAAAAATAGTGTCAATTCAGTATCTGTTTAGTGTTTCTTTTTCTTCTATACGATGTGCAGTAAAAACTAGCAGAAAATACCAAAAACATTGAAAAAGCTAAAACCTTTGGTCTGTGGTCGGACAATATGTGAGGAACATGATATGATTCTGGTCTTGTTGATCTAACCATAGGATATGATCCAATCGACCGGTAATTCTATCATTTGATGTGTTGGTAGGCTCAACATACTGAGAAGTAAACAAGTCTCTGTGATTACACATAAATTACAATGAGAAATGTGGACCACGGAAGTTTAAACAGTGGCATATTCTTTAAATTTGCCCTTCTCATTAGTACTAGTAAGAAAACTCTAATCACACATCCTTTGTTTCTTCAGTATTAAGTTGACTTATTTCAAAACCAACATATGAGACTCATCTGCTGAGGGAACTCTGACCTTGAGTCTCATCCATAAATAACGCTAAGACACATCTGCTGTGAGAAATCACTGACCTTGTGTTCTTACGCTCCATTATTCCATAAAATAAAGTGAGAGGTCATCTGCTGAGGGAACTCTGACCTTGACGCTCTCACCCCGCCAAAAATTCATTCATCAATAGTCATGAAAGAAGGGTTATCATGATTTCATGACTATATCATTGAAATAAGTCACTTAACACTAAAGAAAAGGGGGAAAGATTACTTTTAAATGTGTGATTGAATCTGAAAAACTAATTGATGATTGGTAGAATACTGTTAACTTTCAAACTAATAAGGAACCCACAAAATATTTCTCTAAACTGGACTGAAAACATGATAAATAAATCACATGAGACAAGTTGAAAATTACCATGTATGAGCTTAAGTGGATAAACAATACCGACAATCTGACTTAGAGTACCGGATCCGAAAGGTGATTTGAATTATAAGTGTTATTGATCACGTAATTGATCGGTATGATTCTAAACATGTCTGACCACGACCATACAAAAATATGTGAATTCTCAAAGCCAATGTGCTTAAATTTCCAAGTTTGGTGAAAAATTGACCAACTTGTACTAAAACTAATCTTGGTATTGGTTTGAAATTAACCAACTTGAAAGAAAATGAATTCTTGAGTTCGGGTGGAAAATTGACCCAATTCGGATAATTTTGGAAATTTTGAGTTCGGGTGGAATTTTGACCAATTAAAGTCAAAATTTAGGTACTAGGGGTGTCATCATCAATTTTGTTGAAATATACAGTTACTTGGTTCATATGTAGAAAATTTATCTTCCTGGTAGGTTACTGGTGGCAGGCATGCAATTTTTGTTAACCTTTTTTTTATTTTGTAGGTTAATTGTAAACTTTTATAGTTTGGTAAATCTTTTGGACTTAGAAATTTTTAAATGTTTTGTGAAGTCCGCTAAGAACAAATTGCTCTTAGCGAACTTGTTTTGTTATCGAGTCTTTTATATATGGTGAGAAGTCCGCTAAGTTGAATTTTCCCTTAGCGAACTTCTCCTATGTTTTTGATTTATTTTGGTTAAGTGTTTGAGAAGTCCGCTAAGAAGGATTCTGCATTAGCGAACTTCTCCACTTGCTCTCTTTGTTTACTAAGGTTAAAACTGTTCTTAGCGAACTTGTTTAGACCTTAGCGAACTTCATTTTTACTTAGTAATTTTTTCTGTATCAAGTTCTGTTTTGGCCTTAGCGTGCTTGTTTTGCCTTAGCGAACTTCCTAGCTTAGCGAACTTCTTTTTAGGCTTAGCGTACTTGTTTAGCCTTAGCGAACTTCATCAAGCTTAGCGAACTTCATCTAGGTTTAGCGTACTTCTTAATGGCCTTAGCGAACTTGTTTTAATTAAGTCTCTCTTTAGCGTACTTGTTCAGTTTGCTTACACTTAGCGAACTTGGAGCATATGTTTAGCGAACTTGTTTGGTTATGAGATATTTCTCAAGTCCGCTAAACCTAACAGTATATAAAGGAGACTTACCACCTCTTCACCTTCACGCTTTCAAAATTCTCACTACCGCTCATACACACTTGAACCGGCGACGAGAAACCTCCACTGTTTGATCGAAACTCCTTCTTTCTCACTCGAATCTGTTGATCTCACTGCGATTAGGGTTGATACGCTCACTCTACTTGCATTCACAGGTTCGGTTTTATAAATCATAGGTTGTTTTTGGTCACGGTGATCCTTAATGAGCCGTAGGACCGTTTTCTCTTATTGCTAGGGTTCTAATGTGATTGTTTGTTGATTAAACAGATTTGTGTGACCTCTTTCTTGTTCCTAATTACATTTGTGTCCAAGATTAAGGTATGTGAATCTAAACTCACAAATTTCTCTTTATACATTCAATGAAATTGTGTACAGGGGTGTGTGTGATTGAATATAAAGTTGAAATCTCTTATGTGTTTGTGTTCAAAAAGGGTTCCTTTGAGATATTCATAACAGTTGGTTGTTAATGTTCACTGGTTAATCAGTTTAAACCCAAATTGGTTGTTTAGATTGACAAATCTAGAAATAGTAATCCTCTGTTAATTGAATACTTAGGAACTTTTTCACTTAAATTGTCAATTTTTTTTGGAATTTTACTTAGCTTGATAGAACTCAAAGTGGCTACTTTCAATTCAGTATAGTTAATTCAAATCTGTTTGTACTAGTATGCCTGTGAGTTTACCTCTAGCTGACTTGAAGTTTCAATTAGTTTTTATTTTATGATTGGATAGACTTAATGAATTCCACTTAGTGTTGAAATTATATAGTCTCCAATCAATTTCTAGTTACCTCCTTACTGATTATGTCTACTTTGATGAGATTTAAACTGATCCTGAATATCTACTGATTTTTGTTGATTAGCCTAGTCACACCTCAGTATGATAGATTAAGTTTAAATTTCTCAATTTTAAGCCTTTAAATCCTGGTTGCTTGAGTTACTCTGTGTTTTGCCAAAGATTTTGAGGTTTAACTTATTTTGTCTGATCTCATTAACAGAAACAGTTACTGTTGTGATTGATCAAGATCATCACATCTCTTCATTGTGATCTTAGCAAACATTAGATCCTCAAAGAGGTATGTTGTTCTAAATTTTAAGCAATGTTGAGCCTAACTCAATCTTAGCTACACAGGGGCAATCTTTTACTTTATTTCAGTTAAATGAAGCCTACTTGATTTCTAAAGTTAAACTGCTTGATCCTAGCAGATTACTCACTGAGTCATTGAGAAATACACTGCATCTTATATTAGATCATAGTCTACCTTAGATCTTCAGAAAGGTATGTGTTTTTCAATTCATGCACTCATGCTATCAATCAGGTAGTGCATCATCTTATTCTATTGTTATGTTATTGTATGTCTCTCTCTGTGTAAATTGACATCCAATTGAGCCCAACACTGGTGGTTTAGACTGGTTAAGATCCACATGGGTCTGTAACAGGTCATAACTCAGGTGGAAGGATCTTGGATACAGTTAGCACTAAGACTGACATAATTTGAATGTCTTGACATAATTAAGTTAAATTGACCATCTTTGTGACTAATCGAGAGCATTTATACATAGGATGTGATCTATGATGCCTCTAAGGTTCATATGAACTGTCTTAGGTGTTTAAGCTCTGTGTGAACACTCATTTGGTCATTTTGACTTTAATAAGTCAAATCCTGCATGAAATTGTTTTTATGTGACTTTTGTGATTTTATTAGCTTAAAATTGAATTTGGTGATTTGGGTATGTGTTGTTTGATCCAGACATGCTTGTATTTGTGTGTTAGGATTAAAAGTTACATATGATAGTTCCATCTAATCTGTTAAGCTTACATAATCACATTTTGTCCTTTAAATGATCATATTGAAACAAGTTGACCCATTAAGACTTCTTACTTGCTTATAAGTGTTAACATGACTCTGTTGCATCTAGACAATCCCTGTTAATATATGTTTTATAGTCCTTGTTGTCATTTCTGAGAATAGTGAATCTGCATATGAGACCATTCTGGTCTTAGCGGACTTGATTCAGTCTTTAGCGTACTTCATGGTCTACTTAGCGAACTTCATTAGTTCTTAGCGTACTTGTTTGCTCTAACGTACTTGTTTGCTTTAGCAGACTTGTTTCATTGCTTAGCGAACTTGTTGCTGTGTCTAGCGAACTTGTTCTCTCTTAGCGAACTTAATGAATCCTAGCGGACTTGTTGTTTCTGCTTAGAGGACTTGAGTCAATTCACTAAAATTGTTTAAATTCCTGATTTACTAGGATTGTTCTTAATGCTTGACATGTCACTGTTTCACTTATTACATGCATCTGATTGGTCTTTGATGTCTGTCTTACAATTAAAGTGCTCTTTTAACAAATTTGTTCCTTGTCTAAATCTTGAGACTTCAATAGAAGGAGTTCACAAGTTCGGGTGGAACCAAGTCACTATGTGACTTTCCCTAAACAGACTTGACAAATTGGGACAACATATACCTATAGGTGTTAATCCCACTGTGCCAAGCCCTCCTTTGCTTGATATCTCAGATTGTTGTCGAGATCAAGTAGTAGATTTCTCATCAAGAATCTCCTTGACCCTCCAACAATTTCAAATTTTGTTGCTTTAATCTTCTTTTGGGTCTTGTTTCAATTCTCATGCAAAACATTCAATTTAAGTCAATGTTATTGGAGATTTAGATTTGGCTCCTTGATTTTCCAGATTTTATTACTTCAGTCTAAACTGTTAATTTCTCCTGAATTACTTGCATTTGTTAATCATGACATTCCGGTTGCTTGTGATCATTTTGAAGTATATGCACTATATGAGTTAGTTTATGTCATTAATACTTAAATGAAAAGCTCTGTCACTATCACGGGTTAAGTGTGACAAGACATTCATCTAGTGTTGAATTGGATATAATCTTGTAATTCTATGTGTGCAGATACCTCCCAGACAAGCTGCTGAAGCTTTAGAGTATGGTCGCCTGCACAACGGAAGGTGCATCTTTAACAAAAACTGGGAAGGTGCTGATGAGCAAGCTCTCGACCTATTGCTACAATCAAACTGGGCAACAGCCATGCAGATCAATCCTGTCATTTACAAGGGCATTATTGAAGCATTTTGGAATAATGCTGAATCTGCTGAGCTTGACGATGAATCAAGTGTAATAAGGTCAAAGATTCAAAATATTGATGTTGAAATCACGGAAGAAAAGATAAGAACTGTCCTGAACTTAGATGATGCTGACAAGCCCAAGACCTTTACAAGGGATCAGTGGCAAGCAACTCTTACAAGAATGGGATACTCTGGTGTTTTCGTCCCAGATGTCAGCAACAAGGTTCAGAAGACCTTATTCCCAACGAACTGGAAATTCATCATCAGTTTCTTCATATCTGCATTTGGTCACCGCAAGGCTGCTCCAGATGACTTCATTGAGGACACTGCTTATGCCATTCATGGATTTGTCTCCGGTGAAGGTTTCAATCTTTCCCACCAACTGATGAAGTGGATGATTTCTAACTTACATTCCACTGGAAGACAAAAGAAGTTCCTGATGTATCCACGTTTCGTTCAGGAATCTTGAATCATTACTATCCAACCTTGGTAAAGCAAGGAGAGACCTTCTCAACCAGTTCGATGAACACTGGTTCTTACAGCAAGTACCACAAAGGCAAGTATCAAGGAAACGAGGTACCTTTCTTTCCTGAGATGATTGCTCGATTAGCTCCCGTTGATGCCGAAGGAGATGTCCACATGGGTGAAGCTGCAGTTGAAGCACAACTTGAACCTTCTGAAGTGGCTCAAGTTCATTCTACATTGGACTTGAATACCCCAGTTATGCCAGATCCTACTACTGCTACTGAAGACCTTGGGAATCTCCAGGGTGATAATGTTGAAGCATCCGAGCATGCTGAACCGCCTAGTCCAGTGAATGTGTTATCTTCTGAAGCTGAGAAAGGTGATGACACCGATGATGGAGAATCTAGCTCCTCAAGCTCTGATGACACTCCTGAACAAGCTGAAGCAATTCATCCAAGGAAAAGACAAAGGACTGGAGAATCTTCCACGGCCTCGACAAATCTGACACCACAATCATTATCAGATGAAAGCTACAAGCCGACAAAGGATGATTTGGATGAAGAAGACTCTTCAGTCTCCCTCGATCAGGTGGATCTTTCATATGATCTTGCAGCAGAGATTGAGAGTGCTCCTAAGTTAACTTTAAACAAGCTTACAATTGTTGCTGATGAGGGAAATCAATCGTCTGAGTTACTCACTGTAAGAGCTGTGAGAAGCAAGTCCTGCAAAGAGAAACTCCAAGTTAGAAAAAAACCCGGTTCCTCTGATGAATATGAAGTTGTTGGTCCTTCATGCACTCCTCTAGATACAACTTTGGCTACTACTTCTGTCTCTCCTTCTCCTGCTGATAGGATCGACATGGATATGAGACCTCTTGATGTTATAGCTGAAGATGCTGCTGTCACCACTGACCCCACAGGTACTGTTACTACAAGCCCTACAGTTTCAGAAGATGAATAAGTGTTGGAACTGCAAGCAGAGATTGTGAATCTTCAGAGTCAAAATGATCATCTCAACTGTTCTCTACAAGTGGCTAACCAGAAGATTGCTGATCAGTCACAAGTAATTGTTGTGCAAGCTGCAGAAATCCAAAGACTCAAGGACTTATTAGCCAAATCCAATGAAGATAAACAACTCAGTGATAAACCTGATGGAGATGAAGCTGGTGATAATCAAGGAAGTGAGTTTCCGAAGGACCTGCCTCAAGCTAATCCAGAGACTGTTGGTGACAATTCTCAAGATCCAAATTCTTCAACAACCATGCCTGTTGGAAAAGATGCTATTGGTGCTTATGACTCCTCGAGCCCACTACATGACAGTGATTTTGAGCTTGATGCTGATATGTTCACTGAAGGAGATGGACTGAACTCTTCAGACGATGATGAATCATTCGTCAACAGTCTCCTTCGTGATGAACCTGTAGATGAAACCTTGGAAGCAATCAAGAAGCTGGCTCCTGTGCTTGGAAACCTGAAACTCCCAAGATTTTCTCAGGCTGCCAGGATACTTGCTATTGAGGGAACTCCTAATGTAGAGGCTCCTGGTGCATCTAGTTCAGACCTTCAACTCTCTCTGGTGCCCTCTATTCTGACTACAACCGAGACATCCACTGCTCTTGTTCCAGTAACTGAAGGAGTCCATCACATGCATGTTGACCCGGCCTTTTTAGATTTTGCAATGGCCAACTTCAGGGAATACTACTGTAACACCCGTATACAATTTGATGCCAAAACATAACATATTAATTCACATAAATTGGTCCCAGATTTTTTTTTTCCACATAAAGTCATGATAGACCTTTACAAGTATACCATATAATGAATTTGGCACCTTAAGATTGTTTAACAAACATTTGCATGGATCGTTTTAATCGAAATTTGTAATCGAATCTTCGGTCTTCATGTGATCGGTTCTTCATCCGCTTGACGAGCATCCTACTGAGCCATCCCTTTACCTGCAACGTACTCACTTTCAATAGTGAGTTTCTATTACATAACAATATATAATTAACATTAAACAATGAAGAAAACAACAAAATCAGAATTTGGCATTCCAAGCGTATCGCCTAGGATGACTATAATTCCAAGCGATACGCTTGGTTTCTTAGGCGTATCGCCTACTAAAACAATTGCTCCAAGCGATACGCTTGGAGCTAACTTTCCAGGGAATTGGCCAAATGTCGACCAGTTTTGTACTTAGCCAAATATTGGCTTCTTTTCACCTGTTTCCTTCCAGCTCGCTTTTGAGCCATTTAGGGACTTTGGTCTTGCCTCATAAGCCTTCAAAATACCTAAAACTCATGTTATTTTATACAACAACAACCGGTAAGCAATATGTAAAAATTCTTACTTGTATAATGGGTTTAACCAACCCGTTTGACCCGTTAAGGGGTCCTTTGCCTTCAAGGCTTCAATTTACTCAAGTTTCATTCTGCGACACCTCCATACAATCATGTTTATGGTGTCCAATCATCATGACACATAAATTTGGTTAGCTTTACCGTCTAGTTATCATGTTCACTAAGGTCTGTGCAGTTATAGCCTTATTTTGTTAAGGTCTTCGGACCCGATTCACATAATCGTAAAATTTGACATTCATATTAGTAGTTGGGTTGCAAAATCTCCATTTTCTTATGTTTATGATTTACTAACCCAGTTGACCCGTTAAGACGGGTTCATGCCCTTGATGCCTTCCAATTCCTTGATTGACCAATTATTTAATTTTGAGGACCTATGGTTCTATAAACCATTTATGGTCTTCCACTATGTGCTACATGGCAAGGGTTCTATCGTCCCATTTCTACCCATTGTAACCCGTTGTTCTTTTGTGATTCATCCGAATCTTACCTATGGCCAATCCTAGTAATTGGAGGACCCTTTTTGGACATTAGGCTTTATGGTTCCAAGAATCATTCGTCACCTATTCACCATAACACACAATTTGTACCAATTGTAGGAACTTATTCGCTTTACACAATTACTACATGTAACATAAACAATGTTACACATGCATTTGGTTCCTACGAACCATTATCAATCAATTACTCATTTGGCCATTATTATGGTCCCTATGAATCAATTAGTAAATTTTATTCTTTGACTCATTACGGTGAATCCTTTAGAATCGTTCGACCCGTTTAACCCATTAGCATGAATCCTACGATTCATTTACCGCTAATAACATACATTCTTATAGCCATGGTTCCTATGAACCATTTAATTATGCATTGTTCTTTGACTCTTTACCTTCTTAGAGCTTAACTCTAATTATTTAACTTTGTAATTATACGCAATTCAACAACTTGCCTCGTAGGGAAAGTTTATCACATTTCATAAAATCATGCATTCTATATCATTAATGCAAATATGAGTCATTAACAAAATATGTAACATAGCATAGATGTTACCTCGAGAGCTTTAACCATTCCTACCCCGTTTCCGTTTGCTCCTTCCACTTGGTCACCTACTAAGGTTATCACCCATATTAGGTTTATATCACAATTTATCAATATACAAGCAAATCAACTTGTTCGCTCTTACTAGCTTTTAGAAACATAAATTATTGTGCAACATTTTTCAGCAATGCTGCAGTAACAGCCCATTTTGACCATTTTATTAAATTTTTCCAGCATTCCATGTTCAAACATGGAACGTAGAAGACTTAAAGACCTTTCCAGGCATATATGGTACACCTTCTAACGATTTTTCTATGATTTTATACAATTTTTCTAAAAACAGGACAGCAGCTTAATTTATTCCAAACAGCATGCTGAGTAATCTGCATAGCTGCGGAAATCATCAGTTTTGACCCACTTACTGTCCGAATCAGCTTCTGATTTCTAAAGTTGGGCTGAAGTCATCTCAAAGACCTTTCCAACCATATAAGCCACACTCACATTGGATGCTCGAGTAATTTACTACGAATTTTTAAATACAGGGCTGAAACTGATTTTAAATCACAGCAACTTTGTTTTGTTTTCGATAAAAACTCACTTAGACATTTTATCGAACACCTTGTGTGCAATGATCATAATAGGTCTAAATCAACCTACTTTATTTAGGTTAGTATACCATGACTTGCAAATCATGAATAGTCTTCTATTTTGCAAGTTTGCATCCAAAATTATCAATTTACAAACCCATTTATACACTTTTTCATTCATGAGCATCATAGATTCCAAAAACCCCAAAACCATGGGCTTAATTTCGTGACCTAGAGGTCACTCTACCAAAACTTAATGTTTAAGTCAATTTCACAAAGAAATAAGTGCTCAAGTCTTGATTCTAACATCATATAACACATTAGACGATAAATCACAGCTTCAAACACCCTAATTTAACCATGAATTTTCGAACTAGACCATGCAACCATCAAAGAAAACACTTACTTGATGATTTATAGGAGCTTAGCAGTGGAAATTGCTTCCAATTTCTGAACTATCACCACAATTCGCAGCTTAGGAGCATCAATTTAAGGTTTGCGAATTCTAGGGCAAGAGAGGGGAAGAAGATGGTGTCTGGAGGTCGCTAGTTTGTCCCAGACCCTCCTCCACGATTTCTTCTTCTTTTATTTTTTTTTCTTTTAATTAATTTACTCCTATTTACTGATTTGGTCCCTCCAGTTCTTGTTTAGGTTAATTTCAAACCTAAACTCTTAATTTGCAAAACAAACCCAAACTTTCACGTAAGACCTTATGTTATCATTGTAATAACATTTTATACATAAAAAATGTCTTAAACATTTATATAAGTGTAATAGTTATTGCTATTGCACTAACACATTATTAACATCCTAACCGAGTTTAAGATTTAGGACGAAATATCGCATTTTCATCAATTTATCAAAACATTACATCTTATGGTTTCAGGATATTATTAGGTTCAAAATTGGGTTTTAGCATAGAAAATCTCCAATTTCCACCTAATCTCGTCAATTATTTGACGCCTTGGTTAACTTAGGACATCCCGCAATTGGGATGTTACAACTCTACCCCCCTTAAAGAGGGTTTTGTCCCCGAAACCTTATTTCCCCCTTTTGATTTCTTGTTCACGTACGAGAACATAATCCAGTTTATCCTTCCTACCCATTCACTGTTTATCCATGTTATACTTCCCCGTAAGGCGTTATGATCCTATAGATCATTTACAGTATTTTGTTGGATGTTACGATTCATCACGAAACATTTTCATCCAACCTACGTCATATATTATATAGGCCTCAATGCCCTATAGGCCTTACATGAGTTTTCACCCCGTGGGTTTTGCAGTATTTACTATTATAGCATGATTGTCAAATTTTAAATTTTCAATTTTGCTCGCTAGGGCTATGTCAGACCCCCCACCCCTTTTTTTTTACAAACTCCTTTTCTCATTTTTCGCGTTTAGGAGTTCACAGTTTATAACTCCACGTGTCATTAAGGGTCAGGGTTCTAATGACCAATGTCATAACCTTGTTGATTAAAAATCAAAATTTCAAATAATCATCCTCTTCGTAAGAGGTTCAAACGTTAATGTAATAACGCTCGTACCTTAGTGCCATCACAATCTCTGTATATAGCTTTCTTGCTCATGTTTACCTTGACGATAATCCTAATCGGAATCTCGTCTTGCGGCTTTCCTGCTAGTTGTGTCCTTGCACAGTCTAACTGTACCTACACATATTAAGCAGTGTAACAATATTTGCAAGTGTTTAGCATATCACTTGCCGTTTACATTTCACATTGATCATGTAGTACATTTTTATTGGATGGTTCCTATGACTCTAAAAGCCATTTATAGCATCCCATAACCCTTTTTAGGATTACACCGTTCCATTTATTACAATTCAACGTGTCACACATTGATCTATTCTTGGCTCATATACTAGCCTTTAGCATTTACCACATTAATTATGATTCCTTTGTATCATTTACACATCAATATACACGTTTTAATCAAGCCCTGGCTCCTAAGAGTCATTTAGCTATTTCATATCAATATGACGTTTAGCAAGACCTTATCCGTCTTGCCTTATCGCTATTGTCACAATTCCTATGAATTGTTTATCATTCAGTTACCCATCAATCTGTGGTTATAATTCCTGTGAACAATTTATTATCCAATTGACATGTTGGCATATTAACATATTTTTATGTTGCCATGGTTCCTTTAAACCATTTAGTTAGCAATTAATAAATAATCAGCATTATGATCTCTAAGGATCATTTTTAAACAATTTAATGTATTGACATGGTTCTCACTAACCAGCATTCAATCACATGACCATTTTGCACGTAGTTATAGTTCTTACGAACCTTTACTCGTTCATGTTGCATTTCAACATGTATTTAGAATAGTTTGAGGGTACTTACTTACATGGGAATCCTCTATGCGGCTCCGGGAACAGTCGCTTCCAGCGTCCTTCCTGCTTTTATAGACATCATTGCCTGTGGGCCTTACCCATAAGGCTGGGTCTATCACCCACCTAGCAGCTTCGATTCCCTATTAGTTTTACAAAACTTACACGAGAATCAACATGACTCAACACCATGAGTTTCCTTGCGTTTAAACAAGGTTACTTCTCACCTTTTGTTAAACATCGATCATTTCATAGGGTTACGAGTTTTCTAGCATATGCAATAACCCGTTTCTCCCTATTCTTATTTTCTATTTCATATTTTTAATCAATTCTAGACTTGGGTTTATCCCGAGTCACTTTAAAATCAATCGCATTATATAAATTCGATATCTTTTAACCTTTTATGATATCGCATAATAAACATGATTCAACCGTCTTAACGGTTTTGTCGATTAAAACATATGACCATTTCGACTTATTAGTCCCCTGGTCACTCGTTATTCTTTCACTTACAAGGTTCAACCTTTGTACATCTTATGATGTCTCAATCGCAACCTTGTTTCAAGTTAGCGACTTTAGTAATTAACGCTTTCGGTATATTGGTTTTACGACTTCTAAAAAGTCGTTCGTCACAAATTTCTATTTTCTTTACGTTGGCTTCACGACTCTTGTAGTGTCGTTCGTCACCAGGTTCCATTTTCTGTTTATTGGCTTCACGGCTCCTATAGAGTCGTTCGTCACCAAATTTACATTTTTTTTTGTTTATTGGCTTCACGGCTCCTATAGAGTCGTTCGTCACCAATTTCTATTTTCTGTTTATTGGCTTCACGGCTCCTATAGAGTCGTTCGTCACCAATTTCTATTTTCTGTTTATTGGCTTCACGGCTCCTATAGAGTCGTTCGTCGCCAATTTCTATTTTCTGTTTATTGGCTTCACGGCTCCTATAGAGTCGTTCATCACCAATTTCTATACGATTTCATTTCAAAGCATGACCTCATGGATCTAACCCCTTAATTGAACCAAATTTAGATACATGTGCATGTATTTCTAATTATCAAAGTGTAATTCCAGGTTGGGTAGTCCCACCTGGTTATACCTTAGCACGTGCTCCTTATGCATTTGAGTCCTAGCCCAATGCGTTTTGAAGTCGCATGTGTCATTACCCATCCACTTGCTCGAGGGGTTTATCCGATATTTGGGGCTTTCGAAGGCCTCCTTTCATTGTTTCTCTGTAGCATCACCGCCATCATGGTTCGTCATTGATCTACAGAGTTAAAATTTTCATTAGCTTACAACTTTTATTTACCTTTGCCCGCGGCAAGGTTTTTATAACATTATATTGGTCGTGGCCAATATCCTCCCACAGGTTTGTACGAGGTTTCTAGCCTTAGCATTACCCCGCTTCTACCTGGGACACTTCACTCACGCACTTTCTGGTTCAGGTGTAAAAACACCTCCCCGTGCGTTTCCCGAGTGATAACTAATAACTCTGCCTTTACAGGCATATAGGAACTATTATTCATATTAAGCACAATTATCAACAATCAATTTTATGGTTATGTACCTTGCCCGGACGCTTCATCAAGCTTGAACCGATCACTTTTCCCCGTTCCCCTGAGCACAAGGTTTGAGTTCAAGTACTCCCCGAGTACTTAATTCTCTCAAACCATGGCTCTGATACCAAATTGTAACACCCGTATACAATTTGATGCCAAAACATAACATATTAATTCACATAAATTGGTCCCAGATTTTTTTTTTCCACATAAAGTCATGATAGACCTTTACAAGTATACCATATAATGAATTTGGCACCTTAAGATTGTTTAACAAACATTTGCATGGATCGTTTTAATCGAAATTTGTAATCGAATCTTCGGTCTTCATGTGATCGGTTCTTCATCCGCTTGACGAGCATCCTACTGAGCCATCCCTTTACCTGCAACGTACTCACTTTCAATAGTGAGTTTCTATTACATAACAATATATAATTAACATTAAACAATGAAGAAAACAACAAAATCAGAATTTGGCATTCCAAGCGTATCGCCTAGGATGACTATAATTCCAAGCGATACGCTTGGTTTCTTAGGCGTATCGCCTACTAAAACAATTGCTCCAAGCGATACGCTTGGAGCTAACTTTCCAGGGAATTGGCCAAATGTCGACCAGTTTTGTACTTAGCCAAATATTGGCTTCTTTTCACCTGTTTCCTTCCAGCTCGCTTTTGAGCCATTTAGGGACTTTGGTCTTGCCTCATAAGCCTTCAAAATACCTAAAACTCATGTTATTTTATACAACAACAACCGGTAAGCAATATGTAAAAATTCTTACTTGTATAATGGGTTTAACCAACCCGTTTGACCCGTTAAGGGGTCCTTTGCCTTCAAGGCTTCAATTTACTCAAGTTTCATTCTGCGACACCTCCATACAATCATGTTTATGGTGTCCAATCATCATGACACATAAATTTGGTTAGCTTTACCGTCTAGTTATCATGTTCACTAAGGTCTGTGCAGTTATAGCCTTATTTTGTTAAGGTCTTCGGACCCGATTCACATAATCGTAAAATTTGACATTCATATTAGTAGTTGGGTTGCAAAATCTCCATTTTCTTATGTTTATGATTTACTAACCCAGTTGACCCGTTAAGACGGGTTCATGCCCTTGATGCCTTCCAATTCCTTGATTGACCAATTATTTAATTTTGAGGACCTATGGTTCTATAAACCATTTATGGTCTTCCACTATGTGCTACATGGCAAGGGTTCTATCGTCCCATTTCTACCCATTGTAACCCGTTGTTCTTTTGTGATTCATCCGAATCTTACCTATGGCCAATCCTAGTAATTGGAGGACCCTTTTTGGACATTAGGCTTTATGGTTCCAAGAATCATTCGTCACCTATTCACCATAACACACAATTTGTACCAATTGTAGGAACTTATTCGCTTTACACAATTACTACATGTAACATAAACAATGTTACACATGCATTTGGTTCCTACGAACCATTATCAATCAATTACTCATTTGGCCATTATTATGGTCCCTATGAATCAATTAGTAAATTTTATTCTTTGACTCATTACGGTGAATCCTTTAGAATCGTTCGACCCGTTTAACCCATTAGCATGAATCCTACGATTCATTTACCGCTAATAACATACATTCTTATAGCCATGGTTCCTATGAACCATTTAATTATGCATTGTTCTTTGACTCTTTACCTTCTTAGAGCTTAACTCTAATTATTTAACTTTGTAATTATACGCAATTCAACAACTTGCCTCGTAGGGAAAGTTTATCACATTTCATAAAATCATGCATTCTATATCATTAATGCAAATATGAGTCATTAACAAAATATGTAACATAGCATAGATGTTACCTCGAGAGCTTTAACCATTCCTACCCCGTTTCCGTTTGCTCCTTCCACTTGGTCACCTACTAAGGTTATCACCCATATTAGGTTTATATCACAATTTATCAATATACAAGCAAATCAACTTGTTCGCTCTTACTAGCTTTTAGAAACATAAATTATTGTGCAACATTTTTCAGCAATGCTGCAGTAACAGCCCATTTTGACCATTTTATTAAATTTTTCCAGCATTCCATGTTCAAACATGGAACGTAGAAGACTTAAAGACCTTTCCAGGCATATATGGTACACCTTCTAACGATTTTTCTATGATTTTATACAATTTTTCTAAAAACAGGACAGCAGCTTAATTTATTCCAAACAGCATGCTGAGTAATCTGCATAGCTGCGGAAATCATCAGTTTTGACCCACTTACTGTCCGAATCAGCTTCTGATTTCTAAAGTTGGGCTGAAGTCATCTCAAAGACCTTTCCAACCATATAAGCCACACTCACATTGGATGCTCGAGTAATTTACTACGAATTTTTAAATACAGGGCTGAAACTGATTTTTAAATCACAGCAACTTTGTTTTGTTTTCGATAAAAACTCACTTAGACATTTTATCGAACACCTTGTGTGCAATGATCATAATAGGTCTAAATCAACCTACTTTATTTAGGTTAGTATACCATGACTTGCAAATCATGAATAGTCTTCTATTTTGCAAGTTTGCATCCAAAATTATCAATTTACAAACCCATTTATACACTTTTTCATTCATGAGCATCATAGATTCCAAAAACCCCAAAACCATGGGCTTAATTTCGTGACCTAGAGGTCACTCTACCAAAACTTAATGTTTAAGTCAATTTCACAAAGAAATAAGTGCTCAAGTCTTGATTCTAACATCATATAACACATTAGACGATAAATCACAGCTTCAAACACCCTAATTTAACCATGAATTTTCGAACTAGACCATGCAACCATCAAAGAAAACACTTACTTGATGATTTATAGGAGCTTAGCAGTGGAAATTGCTTCCAATTTCTGAACTATCACCACAATTCGCAGCTTAGGAGCATCAATTTAAGGTTTGCGAATTCTAGGGCAAGAGAGGGGAAGAAGATGGTGTCTGGAGGTCGCTAGTTTGTCCCAGACCCTCCTCCACGATTTCTTCTTCTTTCTATTTTTTTTTTCTTTTAATTAATTTACTCCTATTTACTGATTTGGTCCCTCCAGTTCTTGTTTAGGTTAATTTCAAACCTAAACTCTTAATTTGCAAAACAAACCCAAACTTTCACGTAAGACCTTATGTTATCATTGTAATAACATTTTATACATAAAAAATGTCTTAAACATTTATATAAGTGTAATAGTTATTGCTATTGCACTAACACATTATTAACATCCTAACCGAGTTTAAGATTTAGGACGAAATATCGCATTTTCATCAATTTATCAAAACATTACATCTTATGGTTTCAGGATATTATTAGGTTCAAAATTGGGTTTTAGCATAGAAAATCTCCAATTTCCACCTAATCTCGTCAATTATTTGACGCCTTGGTTAACTTAGGACATCCCGCAATTGGGATGTTACAACTACGCATAGAAGATATACTCGAGAAGAAATTCTTGTGGAATTCTGATTGAGTCAATTGAAGATGATACCGGTGAAGTCACATATGAGGAACATCCATACACTGTAGATTTTGGAGATGAAGACGACATGAATGAGCTACAAGAACGTATGCATGTGCTCATGAATGAAGCCAATCCTCTGAATTACATTGATTTAGATCAGATTGAGAGTGAAGATGATGAAATGGAACCTCTATTTCCCACTCCAATTCAAGTGAAGAAGGAGGTGGATGACATATATGTACAGGTTTCACTTTCTGAACTATTGTAGTCCTCAGCTAAATCTTCTGCACTGGATATAGCTCCCCATGTTCCAAGTGCTGTTCCTGCAGATGCAGATATCGTCAACTTAGAATCTAGTGCTGCCCAAGATTTTGTGAGTCAAACTGTTCCTGAAGTTTCTACTGAGCAAAGCCTCCGCGATCAGATCTTTGAAGCCTCCTTTATACACTTCACCTCTGAGTCTGAAGCTGAAGATGAACCAACTCTGACTGCGACTCAAGAGCCTGCGGTTATAGAACAACCTGGTCCTTCTACTGAGGATAGAGGAAAGAGAATTTTAACTCCAGAAGAACTTGCTGAAGAGCATAGTAGAAGGGAAGCTGAGAAAGAAAGATCTCGCAGAATACTCATTGATGAAGCTCTAATTATCCTCCTGCTGTTATGTATGCAAAAGGATCAAGCACGTTGCCAGAACGTTCAGAAGCAATCAGAACAGATGAACCATTAATCCGCGTTATACAAATCTAGTGGGAACTGATGTTGATGCTGATGACAATTCTGTTACAGCCAACATGGTCAGAACTCTGATGAAAAACAACTTCTCTTTGAAATATCTTATGAGTTTAACTGAAGCTGAGTTGACCATGTTATACACCGACGAGGAGAGGTTGAATTCTCACCTGCCTCAAAATCAAACAATTGAAGCACATTCTGAAATCCTTGCTGATATCTTTGCTGACACGAACAAAACTGTGGATTTCCTTCCTATCCGTGATCATCTCTCGGACCTCACCCTTGACATCGGCAATACTTTCATTCCTCCTCCAGAGAGCTCGTCTATTGATCCTCCCGACTCTGAAGCTTACATTATTTCCACTACCAACAGTATGAACTCTGAAGCACTCCGCAACTTCTGTAAGTTCAAAAACATCGACAAAAAGGCTTACTACAAGAAGAGACTACCTGGTCTCCGGAAGTTTGTGTGTGAGTATCGGAAGACAGAGCGGTTGGCGAAGTTGGAACAAATCAGAATTATTGAAGAGGAACGGGCTGAAGCTCTTAAGAGAAAAGATACTCCCCAAATCTATGACGATGGGATAAGCTAACTCCTAACTTGAAGGGTATGCAATTATTTGCTGCCAAGAACCTGAGGAAGATGCCTAGCAACCCTAACGTTAATCATGGGATGAAGATCTTAGGATGGAAATATGATGAAGCCTTTGATGCTTTCATGGTGAAGAGAAGAAATGGCTTTGTTCAAATATTTAGAGACTTCAAAGCTCTCACTAGCTTATTCTCTTGGGAACTAAAACAGCTCAAGTACCTGGACCTGGTGAATCATACTAACCATCCAAAAGGTATAAGGGTTGCTGCGTTGATCCAATCTGCTTATGATGATAAAAGATTCAATCAAAATCCAGAAGCAGAGAGAAAAGCTTGAAAGTGCGTGAGCATATGGATCTTCTACTTAGTCGTGATGAAATCAATGAAATACGAGATGAACACAAAAAGTAAATACAAATGAACTTGTATTAACCACTGAGAGAACCACAGAGTACACAGAGAATATATGACACGGAAGCTCAGACTATTCTATACAAGATGAACTATTTATACAAGCTGAAATGCGACTGGCCGAACCTCAAGTTTGGCCACAAGTTCGGAGCTGTCCGAACTCCAGGTTCGCTGGGAGTTCGGACCTCAGCTATCTTGTGTGATCCATCTTGTATTCGATACTTCACATGACGATCAGGACTATGTATCAACAAACTCCCCCTCGGCATGTGCAGTATCATCTCCTCTTATCAAAACTTGTATCTAGTATCTTCAATCAAACTCCTCCTCAAGCTAGACAAAAAGTTCGATCTTGAATACTTGATATTGCATCGTGTGTAATCTCTTTATCAACAAACTTCAGAAGACTTGAAGTTGTTATGTTCTCTTCCACTTAGACACCTGTCAACATAAATAATCCTGGTGCAAAACGTCTCTTCGAGACTCCAAGATATTTTGGTTTTGAAAATGATTTCGTATTTCGTGTTGATCAATCGAAAACAAATTAGAAACAAAATCTTTTTGGCGTTTAGAAACTTTAATATCAAAACACACCTAAAATCTTTTTGGTATTTCTGATAAGAAAAATAAAACAGTACTGAATTTGACACTATTTTTGACTTTTGTGAGAAAGATCACAACTTGGGATCATATTGGTCATAACATGCTGAACTACACTTCAATTTCAATTAATGAAGCACATAAGCCATGCCGATTGCAGATATAATTTTTCCAACTTTAAACTCTGGCACAATCATACTCATAACATCTGGATATGTTAAAGTATTTATTAGATTTGCATTGACCAGTGTACCCCACACTATCAGACATACTCAGATATGCTTTGTTTATCACATTTTGTAATTTCACTTGTGATATTAATCACATAATGATTGTATTCATGATATAGTCAACTGTGTTCCATGCAAAAAGAAATAAGAACGTTAAATCGTCTACCTTAAGGTCGATCTTTCGATACGCAGATAAGGCCTCGGATTTAACAAAATAAGAAAATAAAACAAGTTGAAATTGTATAACTCAATAACAATCAGGTCGGTACTCCCGTACACGCAGACAAAGTCCGATGAGTTATACGAAACACCAAAGAAAATAAAGCAGAACGTCAAACGAACAACAATCAGGTCGGTCTTTCGACACGCAGAGAAAGTCCGACCGTTTGACAAAATAAAGAAAAACAAACAAGTTTAAATCTTTGCAAAATGAACACATGTATACACAGTGACTTCTCATTTTATTTTTCACATATCTCTTTCTTAATATATCATGAGATATGCATCAAGATGTTGTCCACTAGGTCAAGCATCAGATTTAGTGCATATCACATTTGTATACTTTCTGATTTCCCGAGCCTACCTTACACATCGATCAAATGGTCTTATGACTTTTTCATCTACTTTATCCATGAGTCAGACACTGTCAGCCAATGTACCATCATTTCCCAAACATGTCGGATACAATTTCTCACTTTTTAATGCTTTTGGCTTTTTGCATTTTTCATTGTTTTTGTCTTTTCCAAATTTCTCCCCCTAAAAATGACAATTCTATTTTTATGTTTTCATTTTTACGATTTGAAAAACAACACACTATTTTTGTATTTTTGCAAAAGCAAACTCCCCCTTAGAATGAGACGGAGTAAAAACAAGAAAAATTGACCAACCAACACGAATACGTCCAGATTAGCATTTTGAAAACAAAATGTATTTTGAAATTCAATTTAATTAAAAAACAGATATTTCACAATCAGCAATTAACCAATCACCGAAAGGTCTTCCTGAAACACCTGCTTGACACCAAATAAAAACATTAGTCGCATAGGAATCGACCCGATTCAACAGCGTCGGGTCGCCCGGTGTCTTCCACAAAGTCCTTGTTGGCCTTGGAAACAACTTTTGGTTTCCAGATTTGTAAAAGTTTTAATTTTTGATCAGAACCGGAATCAGATTCAACCGACGTACTTGGATTAGACCAAGACGATTTACGAGTTGATTTAATCTTTGGAGACCATGGTTCATCAAAAATTTGACCTTTGTTATCCACATATTTGGCAGTTTTGTGGATATATGCAGTCGTCGGACACTCAGCTGCGAGATGTCCCGGTTGACGACATACATAACAAAGTCGTTCTCTAAAAACATTTGAAAATGGTTTTGAATTTGAAAAACCAGAAGAATGTTCAGAATCAAAGTTATCAAAGAAATCATCAGAGGAATCATACCTAGGAGATGGACTTCTTGAAGAAGACGATCTTCCAGAATAGTAAGAAAATTCCTTCTGAGATGGTGATTTCTTTGCACCTTTATCTTTAACAGCCTTGTCAATTTTCATTGGTTTCTTGGTTTGAACTGGTTCTTCCTTCACTTGATAACCCAAACCTTTGTGTTTGAAACCTGAAACCTTTGAAGAATTTGAAGAACCTAAAGCTTCTCTTGCTTTAGCTTCACTAGTGAATTTTGCTTTGATATCCTTCAGCTTGTTCTTTTCAACCAAAACTTTTTCTTCTTCAGTTGCAGATGAAGAACTTGAAGCAACCTTATCAAAACTTGCTCATTCTCCAACAAAACAGATTTTGACACAAATGTTGGAGCTTCACCCAAAGGCTTCTCCTTCTTTTTAGACTTGAAATTGTTCTTCTTGGGTAGAATGGCAAATTTGGAATAGTCATGCAATTAATCTTTTGGATCAATCTGAGCAGCAGTAACTTCAATTAAATCCACTGGTTGAGGAACCAAGTGAACATCATCCTTTTTAGAACTTTCTGAACTCTGATCCCGCTTGTATAAGAAATTCAGCATAGTAGGTGAAAAATTGCAATTCTTTACTTGCCTTTTCAATTCCAAAATCTCCAATTTTAAATCATTAATCTTCTGTTGACCGTCAAACACTTCTTGTTGTGATTTGATGAATTTTGCATTGAGATCATCATATTCATAAGTTTTCTAACTTTCTGATCTCACATTCAGCAAATAATTCTTCAAGAACACTTTCTCTCTTTTTCTTGTAAATCTCAACATCTTTAGTCAAGACCTCATTTTTGTCACGATAGAGAGTATTCTCATCTTGAAGCATAGAGATCTTATTTTGAAGCTTTTCAACAGTAACAGCAGTTGTAGCAATAAGAGCGGTAGCTTCTTCATATTTTTGCTGAACCGGATAACTCTTCTGGAAAAGATTCTCAAAATCTTGAGCTACATCTAAAGCTTCAGCTTTTGCTCGCTCACATTCTTCAGCCAATTCTGCCTTTTCTTTTAAAACATCATCATGAAGATGAACCAAATCATAATACTTCTTTTGAAAATCTTCTAACTCTCTTTTAAGCACCACAATCTCTTCAGTTGAAATTTGACAACTTTGTTTAAAACTTGCAATCTCCTGGATCAATTTTTCACATTTAAAACATTCAAACTCTTCAACTTTTGAACTTGTCAGAAACTTTAGGTTAATTCTTCTTGTACCAAAGATATACTAGAAGAAGTATCAGACTCTGTTAAAAAACTTTCATCATCAGCATGTTGAACAGTTAAAGCAATTGAAATTGGAGTATGATTCTTCTTAGCTTCAGTATCTGCATTCCATGCAAATTCACTTGAATGTGGAAAAGTATTGGTCCAATCATGAACAAGAGTAGCAGATTTCTGAACAACCTTTGCAGCTTTATCAGATGGATGAAAAACTAAATGTGCATGCTGACCAGTCTTCAATTTACTTTCTGTAGAACTCGGACATTCTCGAGCAAAGTGACCATAAATTGAACACTTATAACATTTCACCTTAGATTTGTCCAATCCAATCTTTCCTTCCTGATTCACCAAACGCATTTCACTCATCAGATGAGCGAATCTTGCAATGAGATTGGGAATCGTTTCATTCTGATAATGCTTAAAACTATCAAACTCTTTCTTCAAAACCTTTTGGCGACTTTTCTTGTACTGATCATTGCCTTCACATCGTTTTTCCAATGCATCCCAGAGACTTTTGGATGTGTAGTTACCAGCAAATTGATGAAGTAACTCTTTAGGCAATGCCATCATTAACGTACCATATGCCTTTGATGTGTGTGGTTTTGAATATGAAAATATAACGGGTTTCGGGCTAAAAACGTCAAAATAAACTTGAAAATATCAAATTATATTTATTTCTGATGATTATCGTGAGTTTTCAGGTTTAAACGATGTCGGCACGGAAAACGAGGCGAAAAACGGAGAAAATAGTGAAGTTGAGAAAACGCATGACTTGGAAGTCATGGGACCCCTTTTCATGACTTGCCAGGCCATGGGATCAGGAATCAGGAGGTCACCAGTGATCGGAAGTCATGGGACAAGCTCCCATGACTTGAAGAGTTGATTTTGGCCAGCGCACCACTTGCCCAGGCCGTGAAAGGGCCTCCCACGGCCTCCATGCCATGTGCCGACACTGTCCCACGCCCTGCAGCCCAGTTACCAGGATCAGAGCTGATTTGCCGATGGCGCACCACTTGCCCAGGCCGTGAAACCCCCTCCCACGGCTTGCAAGTGGTGCGCCGGACCAGAATTTTTTGGAAACCCTAGTTCTCGAATTATTATAAATAGGGGACCTCTCCAACCACCAAAATTCGTCCAAGGAAGCAGAGAAGAAGCCTAGAGTGAAGCCTTTTGAAGCATTCGAAGACTTGAAGCATTCGACGAGTCGAGAATCTTCAATTTTCATCATTTCGAGCTACATCTCGGTATTTGTTTGAGTTTGATTATGCATTTCAATTTGAACCTTGTTTATTTATTTATGACTATGAACATGCTTGGCTAAACTCATAAGATCGTTTAGGCTAAGACGAATCCAACTATGGTTTGATTATGTTTTGTATCGGTTTTCGTTTATGATTGTGTTTTCAAAGTAAACGTTATGTTCTTATTGTTTGGTTGATGAAATTGAATTCCATTTTGAATCTAGCCCACTTCTTAACCTTGTGGAAACCTAGCTTTAGTGTGCAATCCATCTTGAGTTAGGAATCTATCGTATAGCCGAATCACAGAATCTGCGGCGTACGCACGAACTAGAAATAGTCGTGATCGTTAGGAAACCCTAGTATCCAATTAGGAGTCCAACCCGTAGGGATGAGTGAGAAATCACCTACCCTCTGCTAGTAGCCACCCTTGGTATTGTCTAGTAACCGATTAGTCACCGATAGGTCGGGTCTACCGCTGCTCAGTCGTATCCAGGGCCTATTAGGTCAACCATACAATAGGAATACAACCGCTTCACAACCCTAGAACCGTTAGGATCATTCTTACCCTAACCCTTCGACCAGTTGTGAGTTGAGTCACCGATAGCTCGGGACTTAGCCTAGGGCACCTTGAAACACAACCAACTTATCAGTCCTTAACCATGGAACAGTAGTAACCGTGTAGGGCGTGTCTATAACCCTAAACGTGAACCTATCCATAGGAGTTAGGTAGCCTTGTCTTAGGACCCTGATTCACCATAACGATAAGGCATAAACGTAACCTGTGCGTCTATCAAACCTAGGTGGAGGAGTCAATGCCTAAGCGATCCTCTCTCAAATACTGAATTTTCTCCGCTATTTCCAAATTGTTTGTTTTTAGTAATCTTTATTCATAAAATCTTAAAACCAAAACCCGGCAACAACTATTAATCGACTGTTTTCAACAAAATCCGTGTCCTTGAGGTTCGACAACCCGGTGTTTACCAATACTGTGCTACGCACGACAGGTATACTTGCCTTAGTGTGTTGGTATAGTCCCCTGGTGAATTACCAGTTTTATAAATTTAAAATTTGATAGTGTAGAACCCTACTTTTCATATACACTTAACAACACATCAAGTTTTTGGCGCCGTTGCCGGGGACGCGGTAACGTTTTAAATAGTCAAAATTTGTAGTTTAGCCAAAATTTCTAATCCTGCAACGCGCTGGTGTACGCGACGAAGTTCTCAATCTGAGCTACTTATACCTTTCGACGAACCTGAACGAGAGTTTCGACGCAGACGTCAGCAGCAGAGGCAACCGATGGGCGACGCAAATCCGCCACGACGAACACTGTCATCCTACACGAAGCCGAGCTTGGCGGGAGCAAGCCCGAGCATCGCTGTAACCGCTGGGAATGAGTCATACACCATCCCACCTCAGGTCATCACGATGATCAAGAACTCAATCCAATTCGATGGATTGACAGACGAAGACCCCAACGCACATATCAGGGCCTTCATAGAGGTGTGCGACACATTCAAGCTCCCAGGCCTGAGCGGTGACGCGGCCAAGCTACGCCTGTTCCCCTTTTCTCTTCGATCAAAAGCCAAGGCGTGGCTCGATGGACAATCTGCTGGTTCGATCACCACATGGAACGACCTAGCAGAAAAGTTCCTCTACCGATTCTTCCCTCCTGGCAAGACAGCGAAGCTACGACTGAAGATATACGCATATCAGCAAGACCATGGAGAATCGTTCTTTGAAACTTGGGAGCGTTTCAAGGAACTACTGAGAAAATGTCCTAACCACGGGTTGGAGCAATATCAGCAGATTCAGACATTCTACAATGGGCTCAGCCCACAAACCCGTCAATTGGTGGACATTACGGCTGGAGGAGCACTCGGCGAGAAAACTGCTGAAGAGGCCGAGCAATTACTCGAGGAGATGGCTCTTAACGACTACCAGTACCCCTCAATTAGAAGCAGCATTCCACTCAAAGCAGGGGTGCATCAGGTGAGTCAAGACACAATGGTGGCTGCCCAGCTCGAGGCGTTATCAAAGAAGTTCGACACTCTTTGCCAAGTGGTCTTGCCACAAAAGAAGAAAAAAAGTTTTTTTTTTTTTTATTTTTATTTTTTTTTTTATTTATTTTTTTTTTTTTTTTACTG
>JBCNJP010006524.1:0-68022 GCA_039602395.1 Deinandra increscens subsp. villosa
TACATACCCACACATAACAAAAGTATGGGCAATATGTAGGCATATTTTTACCTTTTCACCTACATATATACAAATGTAGGTAAGTAAGTGTAGGTAAACGTTAGTAGGCACATAAATTATTTGTTAAGAACTTAACAAAATTCTCATCCGTCGTTACCCACACATATAAAAACATGTGTAGTTATAAACCTACATATAGTCAAATGTAGGTAAATTATGTGTGGGTGAATACCCCAGTTTCTTGTAGTGTCTTTCAGTGGTCTCGTGTACTAATTCAGGTCCAGTGAGTTGGCTCTCACCGACCTCAGCCCAACAGACAGGCGATCTGCACTTTCGTCCGTACAGAGCCTCAAATAGAGCGACTCCAATACTGGTATGGTAGCTGTTGTTATAGGAGAATTCCACCAGTGGTAAATGAGTTTTCCAATTTTTCCCGAAATCGAGCACACATGCTCTAAGCATATCCTCGAGAGTTTGGATTGTACGTTCAGTCTGTCCATCTGTTTGAGGATGATACGCGGTACTCATATCCAAGCGAGTGCCCATCGCCTCTTGTAAGGATGTCCAAAAATTTGAAGTAAATCTAGGGTCTCGGTCAGAGATAATAGATAAAGGCACTCCGTGAAACTTGACAATCTCCTTGAGGTATATCTTTGCAAGTTTCTCCGTTTTGTCATTTTCCTTGTTAGCTAGGAAATAAGCGGATTTTGTTAACCGGTCAACGATAACCCAAATCATATCGTTACCGCCAGAAGTACGGGGCAATCCCGTGATGAAATCCATCGAGATTTCTTCCCATTTCCATTCAGGAATTTTAGGTTGTTGCAGTAATCCTGCTGGCTTTTGATGTTCCGTTTTGACCATTGTGCACGTCAGGCACTTGCTGACATATCTAGCCATATCAACTTTCATATTAGGCCACCAATATAGCCCCTTTAGGTCTTGATACATTTTTCCAGAACCTGGATGGATCGAATAACGGGACTTGTGGGCCTCGTCCATCACTAGTTCTCTAAGGTTTCCATGCAAAGGTACCCATATACGGTCATTATAATAACGAAGTCCATCAGACTTAACTCCAGAAGTTCCATGTATGTCACGTAATGATTGAGACCCAAAATTCTCCTCCTTCAGGGCCTCTTTTTTTTTGGGATAGGTTTGGGTAACTACATAATAGGTCCTTGCAGGTTTAAAAATGGCAGAAATAGTCCCTCAGTTTTATAAAGGCTAACGAGATAAACGGAAAGTAACGGAAAACGTAAACGGTGGCCAAACGAGTGTATACATCTCAACATGCCATACCGTGTAATGTTTATAAATATTAACTTTTAACGGCCACATAAAATCATAGTTATAACCTCATAACTTTATGCTTTTAAATTCCAATAAAATTATAGAAACGTTCGTACGATTACGTGACACGTCGTCACATAAAACCATAAAGCAACATGTGTATATATACACATATATCTCACATAAAAATAATAAATATTATTGTCACATAAAATGACAAAACGTTTTCATGAAATCATAAAATATAATTTATATAAAATTATAAGTTATATACATTCAAGTTGGTCAACCGACGTCTAGACTCATGTGCAGTGCTCGTGTAACCATTCTAGCTAACTGAGGTAACGGACGTTATCGAAATATAACACAAGTTATTAACGAGATTAACCTGGGAAATTGCCTGTTGTCACATGAACAAGCCTCAGCATTTTATGTTGTGGTCAAAGGTCAAAATTTCAACTTTTCTAAACTGATTTTTAAGGGTCTCAAATCAAACCTCTCACCAGACTATGTCTACTAATGTACCCAAGGTTTTTGGCATGTATTCTCAAGGAGGAATACCCCCAAATTGTCTTGGGTGGTAAAGTTTTGGAACAAAAACACCTAACAGAGAAAACTTTTTCCAATTTAGCTTTAAATAAGACTGCATTTCTTGGAAGGGACACTGACTATCCCTTACCAATTCCAAGGCAGTTTCCTGATGAACTTGCTCATGCTGAGGTTCAAACGGAAACTGTAGCAGCAACTGAACCCCATGCTTAAGATGACAGAGCTAGCAACCTAATAGCTTCTGATCCCACATCTGTCCCTGCTTCCTCTACGTTAAAAACCTTTCAATCCGAAAAGAGGAAAGCATCCACTCAAACTACCACTGCCACTTCCTCATCTGAGTCCCCTCCTGTCATTTTCAAAAGACAGAGACATGTGGTTATTAGCTCTCCTCCACCTAGTACCACAAGCCAACCCGAAGCTTCAAACCCCGCAAAATTAAGGCAAAAACCCAAGCGGAAACTTGTCAAATTGGGATATTCTTTTAGGGACGAATCCTCACTTGAGGGGGAGTCATTAGAAGCAGATGTACATTCCCCATCTGAGAGATTTTCACCCCTAAAACCCCTATCACCTAGGAATGACAGTGCAATTAATCCCGATCTAAATGAAGGTGTTATTAACTCACCCACCTCATTACATGAGAACATTCCGTAGATCAGGACACTGATGCTCTGAACCCCCATTCCTCACCGGAGGTGAATCTTAGGAGTCATGAAGAGATTCATGCAGCTAGGGCTGCTGCTGCCCAAGTATCCCCACTAGATCTTGGTGTCAGCGGTAACATAACTAAGACCCAAACTGCGACAATCTTCTCTGAATCAGCACCCGAGGGTCCTTCATTGGAACCTGATAACGGGTGTCGTGACCGCTATACAAATAATCCTAACTACCTATAGACAGGGTAAGTCGGGTATCAATCCAGGGGAGTTGGTGGTTATTAGTGATCCTAATTACTTAATCTAAGGTACTGTCACTAACTCAGATGAACTAAACTAAACCCTAAATTACTTTATCTAAATGCCTCTTAGCTGTTGAAATTGATTTATATTAATTCTAAGAAAACTACTTTTAACTCGACCGGAAAACAATAAATTAAAACCGTGACAACCTCAGGATCCCGGTTAGCTAATTCCTAATCCAATTCAATTATCCAGTTCAACTCAATTCAACCAAACATTCAGATCACACAAGTGCTAAGTATAGTCCTAGAGCTATGCTATGAAAGGTAGTCCGGGAGCGGGGGGCACATATGCAATCAAAACGCAAGATAAATAGAATTAAATTGAAAATCCATATGAATCAAACATTGTCACTATGTTTATAGAATCAGAAAATAGACAAAGAATAACTGAAACAGAATAGTAATATGCTAACCGTTCACCGTCGGTAATCACTCAGACTTAGCCGGACAATGTACTCAAAGACATGATCAAACTATAAAAAGAACTAAGAAAATCACGTGGAATTGTTTCTGGTCGCAAGAGAATAGCAGCCAAAGGGCTGCGCCCTTTTTCTTTTCTTCGTGCGTGAAGCTGCCGTCGAATCCCCGTGCCTAAACAGCAGCCAAAAGGCTACGGTTTTTTTCCTTCCAGCCGTAAAGGCTTCTGCCGTCCACTCCTCCCGTACGAATTGTGTTCTTTTCCTTAAACTCCCGCTGACCTATTTATTATTTCTTCTAATCATGTGCACTTGCCTTCAATTGGGCCAAAGCCCATTTACGAATTATTTGTTTTTCCTTCTGGTTGCCTGTTCACGAAAATCACACATCACACCCATATGACAATTCTTAAAAGATTGATGTATTCATGAGTTAACGAGAACTACAAATAGACAATTTATTTATTTTTAGTATTTGACTTCTAAAATAAACAAAAACTAAAAATTATAAAAACATAAAAAATAGTTATGAAGCTTGACTTGTAAATGTGTTATGACTCGGACTTAATTCAACTATATCATTTAAGCTCATGTTCTTTCTAACACATTAATCACAACAACCGACTAAAGTAATATCTTTTGTACTCAACTCGGAGTGTTTAGGGGATGATTAATATTCAATAATATAAACTTTTAAAACTCTCATCACATCCCCACACTTATCTTTTTCCGTCTCGGAAAAACAACCATGGAATCATAATTGGGAAATCAATCTCATAATCATTCAACTTTTTAATTTGTCCACCAATTCAATTCCACAAACCATAATGTAATCACATGGACTAACTGTAATTGCGAGTATTTCGGTTCGACTAAACCCAACCACTGACCTTTTGTTTCGCTCCCAAAGTGTTTATAATTTACCGAATAAAGTTATCAGTCTGCCTATGTGTCCCACATTCAGAAAGTTCAAGTTCAATCTAGTTCCGAATCAAATTCAGTCAAAGCAAAGGGTATTTAAGATGATATATTTAAATTTTCCCCACCCGCCTTTAAACCAGATACTCATATGTCTAAAGAATAGTGGAATAGATGGATAGCGAAGTTTTGAGCATTTATTTCTCTAATTTGCAATATTTTTTTTCTTTCTATTTTTTTTCTTTTTTTTCTTCTTTTTTTTATTATTTTTTTATTTTTTATAATTGGTTAATTTTAACTATGATTACCAACGAACATCATCAGAGGTACTCGTTGCGAGATGCTATCCCCAAACTCGTACATGAGTATTTTGCCCGCGAGATCCAGAACATCATCAGAGGCACGCACCACGGGATACTATCCTTAGTTTGTACATGAGTATTTTGTCCCTTCACTCTAAAATTATTAACCAGTTTATTATTACCTAATATGCTCAAAGATGGAAAGATGGGGCGCCATTATTTATCGGATTTGCTTTTGCAAAAAGATCATAATGTGCCAAGTTATTCTAATGACATATAAGTCTCTAATTTAAAGTGGTCTTTTTCCTCCTAATCATCAGTTTCAATCTCCCTGTCACCCCTAAAATGGGAACCCACTAACAGACTGATTTAATTACATATTTATACAACAATAAACACAATGGGCAGTTTAAGCTAATCCTAGGTCAGCTGGGCCTACCGACACATCACAAATTAGCCATGTTTTCCATTCTCTCATTTTCTACCACTTTTCCTTTTTCTTTATTTAATTTTATTTAGAAAACCGATTCCCAATTGTACTATCATTGTCCATGATTTGCAAGTCATTCCAAAGACATTTTTCAATTTTTTTTTTTTTGGATTTTTAAGTTTTTTAAACACACAAAATAAACACAAAACTTGTTATTCCTCTCCCCACACTTGAGTGACACATTGTCCTCAATGTGAATAAAGAAACAACAAAAAATAAATAAGACTAAAAAAATAAATAAAAGTCGGAAACGTACCTGAAGCAAGCAAATTGAAAATTAAGCAAAATTCGAACTGAGCACGTTGTCGCGAGTCGCGACACTTCACATAAGAACCCTCGCGTGTCGCGAGGGACAGGTTGAGACAGAAAGTTTTCCCAATTTTTTGGTACTTAGAAAATTTTTTCAATGTGATCACAACACTTAAATCATGTTTACACATACCTGGAAGCTCGAATTTACTCAAAATCGCATCACCACAACCGATTCGAAACCTAAAAACACACCAAAACACACAGAAAACAAAAAAAAATAATAATTAAAAACTCACTGTTGGGTTGCCTCCCAAGTAGCGCTAAGTTTATGGTCTTCAGCCAGACCCACCTTCCTCCATCACAGTGGCTTCAATCCACACTTCCCGACCGAGTTACCAACAAAAACTCGGTAATTGATCCGCCTCTTCAGTTTCTTCAGGCCACACTTACCAAGCACATTACCGATGAACGCTCGGTAGTTCACATGTCTCTTAATTTTTTTCTTTAAGCTTGGCATGTGAAACACATCAAATTGAAAATTAATAACAAATTCATCATGGATCGAACACTTACCTTTAGAATTGCCCACGTGTGCTCGATAATTGATGTGTCGAATTAATACTCGCAATTTCACACATGGTGCATCCGATTCATCACTACGGAGTTTCTTAGTTTGCTTTTGCCCAACATCTTCCTCGACCACCTTCCTCTTCCTTACTGGCTTCTCCTCGGTTACCTGCATAATAAATAAAGAATGAAAATTAGAAGTACTTGTCGGGATCTCAACCTCTTGCTCATCAACTACATCTTTAACCACGATCTCGCACTCAGCTTGTTTCATGTCACTCTCAACTTCTACTGCTATCTCCTCAACAACCTCAGCTTCCTCATACACCACTTCACACTCAACCTCAATCGCCTCATCATCTTCTTCCCAAACTTCTCCTTCAAGTTTTGATAAGCACATGTTTTCATCTGTTTCATCTTCTGGCACTTCCCAACACTCCACTTCTGAATTTGCCAAGTCTCCCGTCAACTGCGTCACCTGCGTCACCTGCTTTGACAATGCCTTGTGCCTCTCGTCTTGGATATCAAATTTTTTCTCCATTCTCTTTAGTTCCTCCAACATGTCATTTAATTGAGCACTAATTTCATTGACTTGGCTTGGTTGTTGATCCTCATAATTATATGAATCCCCTTGAACTTCACTTTCATTATATGCACTCCCTGGGTACCATTCTTGATCATAATAACCTTGATTGTAGCCTTGGTCGTATCCTTGATATGGAATCATATAGTTCTCAGCATTGATTCTTTCCTTCCAATAGTGTGGGTCCTCCCAAAATACAGTGCAATCCTCATCTAAGTGGACTCGGCCGCAGCAGAAGCACGAATCTCTAGCCCCATGGTTAAACTCATACGGAACCCCGTACGATGACTGATCATGATTACTTTGATATCCCTCGTGGTAACCTGAAAAAGAAGCGACATTAAATGCATGACTATTAGAATATATATTTTGTGGTAAATAGTCATACTCCCCTGATTGAGCATATCCTTGATAGTAGGATGAGCGAGGTGCTTGATATGGATAATATGAGTCTTCGTACTCCTCCTCATCTTCTGAATCCTCCACAATTCTGATCCCGCTGGGCAGTGTTGGGCAAAATTTAATTCTATGATACACACTCCCGCAGTTATAACATTTCTCCTCCTTCACCATTATTTTTCAAAGCACCTGCGAACAATAAAAAACAACGAAACCAACTGCGTAGTACTGATCTGAACAATAAAATAGCGCAACGGAATCGAAGACTAGCAAACTGGACAATATATATGAATTTTTTTTTTTTTGAAATTAAACGAAACGACTAAAAATTAAAATTGCTGAAAATAATAAAAAATATCTTTTTGGTTTTTTTTATTAAAACTAGACAAGCAAAATTAAAATTATACAAACAAAAAGAAGATATTTTTGGTTTTTTTTTTTTTTTTTTGAGTTTTTAGAAAAACGAACAAAACAAAAAAATTAAAAAAAAACTAAAATAAGCTAAAATCACTAATAAGCGCACGCACTCCCCGGCAACGGCGCCAATTTGATAACGGGTGTCGTGACCGCTATACAAATAATCCTAACTACCTATAGACAGGGTAAGTCGGGTATCAATCCAGGGGAGTTGGTGGTTATTAGTGATCCTAATTACTTAATCTAAGGTACTGTCACTAACTCAGATGAACTAAACTAAACCCTAAATTACTTTATCTAAATGCCTCTTAGCTGTTGAAATTGATTTATATTAATTCTAAGAAAACTACTTTTAACTCGACCGGAAAACAATAAATTAAAACCGTGACAACCTCAGGATCCCGGTTAGCTAATTCCTAATCCAATTCAATTATCCAGTTCAACTCAATTCAACCAAACATTCAGATCACACAAGTGCTAAGTATAGTCCTAGAGCTATGCTATGAAAGGTAGTCCGGGAGCGGGGGGCACATATGCAATCAAAACGCAAGATAAATAGAATTAAATTGAAAATCCATATGAATCAAACATTGTCACTATGTTTATAGAATCAGAAAATAGACAAAGAATAACTGAAACAGAATAGTAATATGCTAACCGTTCACCGTCGGTAATCACTCAGACTTAGCCGGACAATGTACTCAAAGACATGATCAAACTATAAAAAGAACTAAGAAAATCACGTGGAATTGTTTCTGGTCGCAAGAGAATAGCAGCCAAAGGGCTGCGCCCTTTTTCTTTTCTTCGTGCGTGAAGCTGCCGTCGAATCCCCGTGCCTAAACAGCAGCCAAAAGGCTACGGTTTTTTTCCTTCCAGCCGTAAAGGCTTCTGCCGTCCACTCCTCCCGTACGAATTGTGTTCTTTTCCTTAAACTCCCGCTGACCTATTTATTATTTCTTCTAATCATGTGCACTTGCCTTCAATTGGGCCAAAGCCCATTTACGAATTATTTGTTTTTCCTTCTGGTTGCCTGTTCACGAAAATCACACATCACACCCATATGACAATTCTTAAAAGATTGATGTATTCATGAGTTAACGAGAACTACAAATAGACAATTTATTTATTTTTAGTATTTGACTTCTAAAATAAACAAAAACTAAAAATTATAAAAACATAAAAAATAGTTATGAAGCTTGACTTGTAAATGTGTTATGACTCGGACTTAATTCAACTATATCATTTAAGCTCATGTTCTTTCTAACACATTAATCACAACAACCGACTAAAGTAATATCTTTTGTACTCAACTCGGAGTGTTTAGGGGATGATTAATATTCAATAATATAAACTTTTAAAACTCTCATCACATCCCCACACTTATCTTTTTCCGTCTCGGAAAAACAACCATGGAATCATAATTGGGAAATCAATCTCATAATCATTCAACTTTTTAATTTGTCCACCAATTCAATTCCACAAACCATAATGTAATCACATGGACTAACTGTAATTGCGAGTATTTCGGTTCGACTAAACCCAACCACTGACCTTTTGTTTCGCTCCCAAAGTGTTTATAATTTACCGAATAAAGTTATCAGTCTGCCTATGTGTCCCACATTCAGAAAGTTCAAGTTCAATCTAGTTCCGAATCAAATTCAGTCAAAGCAAAGGGTATTTAAGATGATATATTTAAATTTTCCCCACCCGCCTTTAAACCAGATACTCATATGTCTAAAGAATAGTGGAATAGATGGATAGCGAAGTTTTGAGCATTTATTTCTCTAATTTGCAATATTTTTTTTCTTTCTATTTTTTTTCTTTTTTTTCTTCTTTTTTTTATTATTTTTTTATTTTTTATAATTGGTTAATTTTAACTATGATTACCAACGAACATCATCAGAGGTACTCGTTGCGAGATGCTATCCCCAAACTCGTACATGAGTATTTTGCCCGCGAGATCCAGAACATCATCAGAGGCACGCACCACGGGATACTATCCTTAGTTTGTACATGAGTATTTTGTCCCTTCACTCTAAAATTATTAACCAGTTTATTATTACCTAATATGCTCAAAGATGGAAAGATGGGGCGCCATTATTTCTCGGATTTGCTTTTGCAAAAAGATCATAATGTGCCAAGTTATTCTAATGACATATAAGTCTCTAATTTAAAGTGGTCTTTTTCCTCCTAATCATCAGTTTCAATCTCCCTGTCACCCCTAAAATGGGAACCCACTAACAGACTGATTTAATTACATATTTATACAACAATAAACACAATGGGCAGTTTAAGCTAATCCTAGGTCAGCTGGGCCTACCGACACATCACAAATTAGCCATGTTTTCCATTCTCTCATTTTCTACCACTTTTCCTTTTTCTTTATTTAATTTTATTTAGAAAACCGATTCCCAATTGTACTATCATTGTCCATGATTTGCAAGTCATTCCAAAGACATTTTTCAATTTATTTTTTTTTTGGATTTTTAAGTTTTTTAAACACACAAAATAAACACAAAACTTGTTATTCCTCTCCCCACACTTGAGTGACACATTGTCCTCAATGTGAATAAAGAAACAACAAAAAATAAATAAGACTAAAAAAATAAATAAAAGTCGGAAACGTACCTGAAGCAAGCAAATTGAAAATTAAGCAAAATTCGAACTGAGCACGTTGTCGCGAGTCGCGACACTTCACATAAGAACCCTCGCGTGTCGCGAGGGACAGGTTGAGACAGAAAGTTTTCCCAATTTTTTGGTACTTAGAAAATTTTTTCAATGTGATCACAACACTTAAATCATGTTTACACATACCTGGAAGCTCGAATTTACTCAAAATCGCATCACCACAACCGATTCGAAACCTAAAAACACACCAAAACACACAGAAAACAAAAAAAAATAATAATTAAAAACTCACTGTTGGGTTGCCTCCCAAGTAGCGCTAAGTTTATGGTCTTCAGCCAGACCCACCTTCCTCCATCACAGTGGCTTCAATCCACACTTCCCGACCGAGTTACCAACAAAAACTCGGTAATTGATCCGCCTCTTCAGTTTCTTCAGGCCACACTTACCAAGCACATTACCGATGAACGCTCGGTAGTTCACATGTCTCTTAATTTTTTTCTTTAAGCTTGGCATGTGAAACACATCAAATTGAAAATTAATAACAAATTCATCATGGATCGAACACTTACCTTTAGAATTGCCCACGTGTGCTCGATAATTGATGTGTCGAATTAATACTCGCAATTTCACACATGGTGCATCCGATTCATCACTACGGAGTTTCTTAGTTTGCTTTTGCCCAACATCTTCCTCGACCACCTTCCTCTTCCTTACTGGCTTCTCCTCGGTTACCTGCATAATAAATAAAGAATGAAAATTAGAAGTACTTGTCGGGATCTCAACCTCTTGCTCATCAACTACATCTTTAACCACGATCTCGCACTCAGCTTGTTTCATGTCACTCTCAACTTCTACTGCTATCTCCTCAACAACCTCAGCTTCCTCATACACCACTTCACACTCAACCTCAATCGCCTCATCATCTTCTTCCCAAACTTCTCCTTCAAGTTTTGATAAGCACATGTTTTCATCTGTTTCATCTTCTGGCACTTCCCAACACTCCACTTCTGAATTTGCCAAGTCTCCCGTCAACTGCGTCACCTGCGTCACCTGCTTTGACAATGCCTTGTGCCTCTCGTCTTGGATATCAAATTTTTTCTCCATTCTCTTTAGTTCCTCCAACATGTCATTTAATTGAGCACTAATTTCATTGACTTGGCTTGGTTGTTGATCCTCATAATTATATGAATCCCCTTGAACTTCACTTTCATTATATGCACTCCCTGGGTACCATTCTTGATCATAATAACCTTGATTGTAGCCTTGGTCGTATCCTTGATATGGAATCATATAGTTCTCAGCATTGATTCTTTCCTTCCAATAGTGTGGGTCCTCCCAAAATACAGTGCAATCCTCATCTAAGTGGACTCGGCCGCAGCAGAAGCACGAATCTCTAGCCCCATGGTTAAACTCATACGGAACCCCGTACGATGACTGATCATGATTACTTTGATATCCCTCGTGGTAACCTGAAAAAGAAGCGACATTAAATGCATGACTATTAGAATATATATTTTGTGGTAAATAGTCATACTCCCCTGATTGAGCATATCCTTGATAGTAGGATGAGCGAGGTGCTTGATATGGATAATATGAGTCTTCGTACTCCTCCTCATCTTCTGAATCCTCCACAATTCTGATCCCGCTGGGCAGTGTTGGGCAAAATTTAATTCTATGATACACACTCCCGCAGTTATAACATTTCTCCTCCTTCACCATTATTTTTCAAAGCACCTGCGAACAATAAAAAACAACGAAACCAACTGCGTAGTACTGATCTGAACAATAAAATAGCGCAACGGAATCGAAGACTAGCAAACTGGACAATATATATGAATTTTTTTTTTTTTTGAAATTAAACGAAACGACTAAAAATTAAAATTGCTGAAAATAATAAAAAATATCTTTTTGGTTTTTTTTATTAAAACTAGACAAGCAAAATTAAAATTATACAAACAAAAAGAAGATATTTTTGGTTTTTTTTTTTTTTTTTTTGAGTTTTTAGAAAAACGAACAAAACAAAAAAATTAAAAAAAAACTAAAATAAGCTAAAATCACTAATAAGCGCACGCACTCCCCGGCAACGGCGCCAATTTGATAACGGGTGTCGTGACCGCTATACAAATAATCCTAACTACCTATAGACAGGGTAAGTCGGGTATCAATCCAGGGGAGTTGGTGGTTATTAGTGATCCTAATTACTTAATCTAAGTTACTGTCACTAACTCAGATGAACTAAACTAAACCCTAAATTACTTTATCTAAATGCCTCTTAGCTGTTGAAATTGATTTATATTAATTCTAAGAAAACTACTTTTAACTCGACCGGAAAACAATAAATTAAAACCGTGACAACCTCAGGATCCCGGTTAGCTAATTCCTAATCCAATTCAATTATCCAGTTCAACTCAATTCAACCAAACATTCAGATCACACAAGTGCTAAGTATAGTCCTAGAGCTATGCTATGAAAGGTAGTCCGGGAGCGGGGGGCACATATGCAATCAAAACGCAAGATAAATAGAATTAAATTGAAAATCCATATGAATCAAACATTGTCACTATGTTTATAGAATCAGAAAATAGACAAAGAATAACTGAAACAGAATAGTAATATGCTAACCGTTCACCGTCGGTAATCACTCAGACTTAGCCGGACAATGTACTTAAAGACATGATCAAACTATAAAAAGAACTAAGAAAATCACGTGGAATTGTTTCTGGTCGCAAGAGAATAGCAGCCAAAGGGCTGCGCCCTTTTTCTTTTCTTCGTGCGTGAAGCTGCCGTCGAATCCCCGTGCCTAAACAGCAGCCAAAAGGCTACGGTTTTTTTCCTTCCAGCCGTAAAGGCTTCTGCCGTCCACTCCTCCCGTACGAATTGTGTTCTTTTCCTTAAACTCCCGCTGACCTATTTATTATTTCTTCTAATCATGTGCACTTGCCTTCAATTGGGCCAAAGCCCATTTACGAATTATTTGTTTTTCCTTCTGGTTGCCTGTTCACGAAAATCACACATCACACCCATATGACAATTCTTAAAAGATTGATGTATTCATGAGTTAACGAGAACTACAAATAGACAATTTATTTATTTTTAGTATTTGACTTCTAAAATAAACAAAAACTAAAAATTATAAAAACATAAAATATATTTATGAAGCTTGACTTGTAAATGTGTTATGACTCGGACTTAATTCAACTATATCATTTAAGCTCATGTTCTTTCTAACACATTAATCACAACAACCGACTAAAGTAATATCTTTTGTACTCAACTCGGAGTGTTTAGGGGATGATTAATATTCAATAATATAAACTTTTAAAACTCTCATCAGAACCAAGGGTTGTTGAAACGGTTGAAGAGAATCTCAGGTGCCAAGAAGCCATGGGTACCACAGTTGATCAATCTCGGATTGATAACTTGGTCTTGTCCAAGGATACTGGTAAAAGGCCAGTTGAGGACAGTTATACACTACCAGAATTGACGGATCTGTACCTTACTCTCCAAGCACAGGTTGATAAACTGAATGCAACTGTTGCTCATTTGGTGAAAGATGCTCCTACTGACACTAAAGCAGGCCCTTCACACCCTCTCAGAGAAGCCGATGAAGCTGAAAATGCTAATGAAGCTGATACTGTCAAATTAGGGGAGAAGATGCCTTCAAGGCCTGTTATGACTGAAATTGAAGAAACTCAGAGTATACCGGTTGAAGTTAGAGCCATAGCTTGTGAAAATATTAGTGTTAACCCCTTCACAGTTAAAGAAAGTTGGGTAAACATGAAGTGCAGTCAACTGATTGCCATTTCTCTTTTTGAAGACCCCAACCTCACTGAGCTAGTACAATCATCAATGCTGATTGCTGGTGCTCTCCCTAAGCACAGAAACATGATCACAACACTTCTGAAAGATGTCATCTTTCCGGCTAAAAGAGCCAGTGATCAAGTGGATATAAACATTGCTTCCACTAGCAAGACAGCTGTTGATATTGAAGAAAGCACTGCAACTGTTACAGTTGCTTCTATGACTAAAGGAGGTGATGAAAACTTGATTGGTGAAGAAGAAGGCACAGAGGTGTTGGAGTTAGCTTATAAGAAACCTGAAGTCACCCAACCTCAGGTGGTGACTGAAGTCCTAAGTTCTGTTCAACCGGAAATTCAAGTGGAAGCTCAACTGGTTGTTCAACCGGAATCTCAAACAGTAACCCAGGTGGAAGTCTATGGCCCTGGAAATTCAATCTTTGGTATTGATGGGTCTGATCAGCCATCCATGGTTCAACCGGAAGAACGGGGAAGTGAAGAAGCTGAAGACATAGCTGCAACTTTAATAGCTTTGAGGAGTACATAACCAGTTCAAGCTGAAGAACCTGTCAAACTGAAACTCCTAGAACTATTCAACAGATGGTTCAAACTCCTGAAGCTGAAGCTATGCTGAAAATGGTAGAAGATGCCAAAAGGGTAGTAGAAGATGAGAGGTTAGCCAAAGAGCTTCAAGAGGAAATTGATCTGTATTTACAAAATGGAGTTTTTGAGAACCTACTTGAAGAGGCTAAGACAAGATCTTTCAACTGGAGATTAAAGGACTATAATTTGGAGGCATTAACTGAAGTTGATAGGCAGAGGCTGATTTCTATTGCCTCTCAAATGCCTACCAAGCTGATAAGAAATGATGAGAATTACCTACTGATGAAGAAGGTAAAAAGGGCTCTTGTGGTTAGAGATTTGAAGACAGAAGAAGAGGTAGCTCAGATGCAAGTCAAGGAACTTTGCAGCTTGATCGATTCTATCTTTCATAAGCTTAAAGGGGATATAGCTGCTGTGAATCCAAATTTAGTGATGCCTTCACCTTTAGAGCTCATCTCAGGTAAATCAACTAATATAAATGTTAAACCTGAACTCACTGATGATGCATATATCCCTCCTCCACCTTCTTTCACTTAAAACCCAAATCCCATACCTACAACAGTTCCATCACTTCTACAGTCACTTGCCATCATACCCTACAAACCACCTTCTATTTCCAAGAAAGTAGCCACCAAGCTTGCCAACCCCAAATATAGAACATATAATTTTACACCAATTATCCCTCTCAAGAAGAAGCCTCCACCTACCATGGACTTTTCAGACATTTTCCCAACTACTCCACCTTCAAGTCCCACACCAGAAGCCAGTAGACCATAAACTCAAACCTTCCTACCTCCACTCACCATCAAAGAACCAACAATCACTATCACCAAACCTACTGAAGTTCAACCTGGTCCTTCTTCTCATTCCTCAAAGGGTAAAGCTCCAACTGCAATAGAATCAACAGAAGAGTTCAATGAGGAAAATAAGATAAGAAAGAGAAGACTGCTGCATCACAAAAGAAAGAGAGAACAAAAGCCAAGGAAAAGAGGCCCACCCAGGCAAAACAAAATCGTTGGGTGGACAGTTAATGAAGACAACTTTGACTTCAAATTCCAATTCCTCAATGGCACATCAAGAGTAGTGAATGCTCATCTTGCCACCAGAATGCTTGATATCTCCCAACTGACTGACATCTATGACAAACTAAGAAACATAATGAGTCCAACCAGAGCAGAGCTCCTGCTAAGAATGAGCATAGAACCGAAGGTGCTCGAGCATGTATTGCTTTCTGAAACTCAAGTTGATGATGATGCTAAAGAAGAGTCAACCAGTCAGATCAAGTTTGTAATTTGGGAAGAAGAAGAAAAGCTCTTTTATGTACACACGGCAGATAACAGTTTTACAACCCATGAAGCAATCAATGTTCAAGACCAGTAGAATGAACAAGATTGGGAAGCTCTGAAACATGTCAAAGTCACCATGACTAACATGAGTGTTCTCTCAAAGGATGTGAATGCAGGGGTTAAGTTCTTCGACAAGTAGGTCAAGGAGAAGAAAAGTTTTTGGGTACAAGTCAGTTTTTGAAGATGAACATTGGATTCGAAGAATAATTTGACAGCACCATCTTAGGGGGAGATTGTAAGGAATATTGCGCTTGGAAGATTTCTGGCTGAATGCCAATTTTTTTATGTTCCGGCTGAAGTTGAAGTTATAGCGGAATTCTTACTTCAAGCGGAACTGGCAGTTCAAGCGGAAGGAAGCAGTTTTGTTTCTTAGCGAATATTCCGGGTGAACTCGATTATCCACCAGATATTGAGTTCAACCGGACTTTTCCTGAGATGTCTTTTCAGCAAGTCCAATCCTGCAAAAGCTTCTCGTATGCTTCTATATCTGATTCAAGCCACTCTCCTAAAGTAGTATGTTGCTGTCAACACGCAAGATATTCCAAATGTCGAAGTTCATACTTTTGGTAGTTCGTATTTGACTTTATATTTTACGGTCTAGATTAGATCGCATGAGATCAATGACTGTCATTGATCTCATTAGCACTATATATAGCTTAGTTAGCTCATAGTTTACACAACAGTTCTCGAATAACTTGTAATAGTGTAGCTTTGAGTTAATACAAATAGTGCCGAGTATTTGTTACTTTGTTGCTACTATCTTTATGCAATCAAGCACTCACATCAATACAAGAGAACTGATATAAGCTTAAGTAGAGTGAAATATAACTTTAATTTCGTAGGGTTATATTTGCAAGTAGAAGGGTTTCTTGTTAAGTTAATATGTTTAACACCGATCCTACACGGGCTATTAGGTGATAACTCCTCCTCGTCATTAAGGTCGTATTAGGTTGCTCATGCATCGGAAGCGCTAGTGGTATAATTGTTTGACTCCGATGTTTTTGTTCTTTTCAACCCACCTTGACCACCCTCACCACCTTAATTCATCACCGCTCCCTCTCGCCATTTTGGTGATAAATTTGCCATATCCTAACAATCAAACTTGTCGAAATTAGCTCCTTTTTTTCCAACTTGTAATGATGGGTCGCCTTCAAAATGTCGGCATCACTTCGCCCGCTTATTTGTTCATTGGAAAGATTCAAGTAGATGTTGTTGAACTTCATTATCTTCGGGTTCAAATCTTTCCATTTGGAGTAAAGTTGGTGCTTGGTTCGATAATTGGGTTGAGAGTGTTTCATCACCATATGCCACTTTTCCGTAATCTTATTTCAAAAGTGATTCCCCGATTGCGTGTCTCCTAAAAATAATTATATCAAAAGTTATAAAATATAAAAACAAATATATATATATATATAAAATAAAAAGATAAAGTTTTCTGGAATCCTCCAAAACGTCGATCCAACATTTCGTCAAAGCAGCCTCCTCTTCGGGTACACACGGTATAGAGATTCGAGGTCCCATTTTTGGTTCTTCGGGTTGAGAGGTTTGGCCGTTTTTCTTTGGTTGCCTCTTTTTGGTTGCCTTCTTCTTTGGAAAGAGCCGTTGGAAAGCTAAGCCATTCAACGTTACCTTCCTGCGTAGCCCAGTCGTTGGAAAAAGCTAAGCCATTCAACGTGTTGAAGTGAAACAGGATCTCACCCTAATTATAATTTTGTTTTAATTGGGTCAAAATTAATTATGTTTTTGCATGAAAGTTTCTAAATCTTGCTTTTCTTTTAGATGTCATTAAGTAATTCCGATCCCGTCCACACCTCCTCCCTATTTTCCCTTAAGTCCATCCTTGAGAAGGAAAGGCTCAACAATACCAATTTCATGGATTAGTTTCCCAACCTGAAAATTGTTTTCAGGGCAGAAAAGAAGTTTTACGTTCTTGAGAACTCAATCCCTGAGGAACCAACTGACCATGCAAGATGTGTTAGGCATGTTGATGATTCTCAGGCTGTGACATGTCTTATGCTGGTAACAATGATCCCTGAACTTCAGAGGAACATGGTTGACAAGAAAGCATATGATATAAGCGAGCAACTGAAAGGCATGTTTCAGCAGCGTGCTCGACACGAGCGTTTTGAGGTGATGAGATCCCTAATCACGTGCTCATGTATTGAAAATGAACAGCTATATCGATCATCTAGCACGATTAGGAAATCCACTAAGTGATGAGTTGGCAACATCCTTAACTCACTGCCCAAGTCATATGATCAGTTTGTATTGAACTATAATATGAATGGTCTAGATAAGAGTCCCACAGCTCTGCATGATATGCTTAAGACTGCTGAAACAAATATCCCAGTCAAAACTGGAAGTGGGACAAGTCCTGTGCTTTTGATAGAGATGGCAAAATTTTTAAGAAAGCTGAAAGAGCCAAGGGCAAAGGAAGGGAAAATGGCAAGGGCAGCAAATAAAAATCTCTCAAAGGAAGTGCTCAGAAGGATGCCAATTGTTTCTACTGCAATAAAACGGGGCACTGGAAGAGGAACTGACGTAAATACCTGGCTGAGTTGAAGCTTAAGATGCTTACTATCGAAGGAGGGTCCTCAGGTATTCATGTTATAGAACTGTTTTCTTTATCTGAAAAATCTTGGGTGTTTGACACTGGATGTGGTACTCACATATGTAATAATTTGCAGGTGTTAAGAAAACTAAGAGATCTGAAGCAGGGCAGAAAGTTGTTGTGAAAGCCATAGGAGATTTTAATTAAATTTACCTAGTGGTTTGAACATTATTTTGAATAACTGTTGTTATGTCCCTACGGTGACTAGAAACATTATTTCTCTATTTGCTTTGAAAAGACAAGGTTTTAAGTATGTTTTCAATGTTGAGGGTGATTCCATTTCTGCATACTTTAATGATATGTTTTATTTTGAAGCAAGTCCACACAATGGGATCTATGAGATAGATTCCAGTGTTAACATGATATACACCATTTCCAGTAAACCTGCTAGGACTGATGTCAATGACATGTTTAGGTGGCATTATCGACTATGACACATAAACAAGAATCACATCAAGAAACTCCAAACTGCCGGGATATTAGAACCCACATGTTCAGAATCTTTTGATACATGTGAGTTATGTTTAAGTGGCAAGTTGACCAAGTTGCCTTTCTCGAATGTTGGTGAAAGGGCGAAGGACCTGCTAGGACTCATACACACTGATGTATGCGTACCTTTCAGGACAATGTCAAGAAATGGAGAAAGGGACTTCGTTACATTTACTGATGATTACAATAGATATGGATATGTCTATCTTATGTGGCATAAACCAGAACGAAGTACCAAACCAGCTTGGTAAAACGATTAAAGCACTCCGATCGGATCGAGGTGGCGAATATCTAATTGAGGAATTTGTTGCACACCTCAAGTCTTGTGGGATTATATCCCATCTCATTACACTAGGAACCCAACAATTGATGATGTATCTGACAGAAGAAATCGAACACTGTTAGACATGGTTCGATCAATGATGTGCCGCACCAACCTACCACACTCCTTCTGGAGTTTTGCTCTTGAAACAGCTGCCCAATTAGTGAACCTCGCTCCCAAAAAGAAGGTAGATAAGACACCATATGAGATATGGCATGGGGAATGACCCAAATTGTCCTACCTAAAGGTATAGGGATGCTATGCATATGTTCCAAGTGAATCTTTGAATAAATTAGATCTTCGCGACGATAAAGTTGTTTTCATCGGATATGCCGAGAAAGTTGGTTATTATTTTCTAAAACCCTGCTGAGAACATAGTTTTCATCAAACATAGAGGAACATTCTTAGAGGATGAATTCCTTCAACGAGGGGAAGGAAATACTTTAGATTGACCTTGAAGAAGTTCGAGATCAACCTGAGACCCAACTAGAAACCAGTACAGTAGATTAGCATGATATGACCGAGTCTGAAAGAATATCACAACCTGTAGTAACATAAAGCGTTCACAGAAGTACGCGGGACCGTCATGAACCAGAAAGATATCTGGGTATGCATGAAATTCTGATAGTTGAGCAAGAGGAACCCGTAAGCTATAAAGATGCGATCTTAGATACTTAGACTGAGAAATGGCCGGAAGCCATGCGCTCAGAGAGGCAATCCATGTATGACAACCAAGTTTGGGATTTGGTTGAACCTCTACTAGGAAGTAAATGGGTTTTCAAGTTGAAAACAGACATGGATGGAAATGTGCAAACCTATAAGGCTAGGCTAGTAGGGAAAGGGTTTACTCAAACTCAAGGATTTGATTACGATGAAACCTTCTTGCTTGTAGCCATGCTTAAAACAATCAGGATACTACTGGCTATAGCTGCGTATTATGATTACGAGATATGGCAGATGGATGTCAAAACTGCGTTTCTTAATGGACATTTGACCGAAGATGTCTATATGAAACAACCTGAAGGTTTTGACGATCCAAAGAGTCCTGAAAAGGTATGCAAGCTGAATAAATCCATTTATCAATTGAAGCATGCATCTTGAAGTTGGAATATTCATTTTGATCAAAAGATAAAAGAGTTTGGTTTTATCAAGAACGAAGATGAACCATGTGTTTGCAGAAAGGAAAATGGGAGGTCTATCACTTTTCTGATCCTATATGTATATGACACATTAATCATTGGAAACAACATACCTATGCTTAGAGAAGTAAAAGGTTGGTTGTAAAAGTGTTTCGCGATGAAGGATCTTAGCGAAGCCACCTACATTCTAGGAATTAAAATTCATAGAGATAGGTCAAGAAAGCTAATTAGACTAAGCCAAAGTACATATATCGATAAGGTCTTGCGACGCTTCTCGATGCAAGATTCCAGAAAAGGAACATTGCCCATGGCACACAGAACCATTCTAAACAAAGAACAATCTCCCCAGACTGACGAGCAGGTAGAAGATATGAAAGAGGTTCCAAATGCATCTTCCATTGGTTACATCATGTATACCATGTTATGTACTAGACCATATGTGTCATACGCACTAAGTATGACCAGTAGATATCAGTAGAATCCTGGAGAGCGTAATTAGACTACTGTAAAGAATATCCTGAAGTACTTGAGAAGAACTAAGGATATGTTTCTGATATATGGATGAACAGAGGAAGAAATGAGTGTAAGAAGTTACACGGACGTAAGTTTTTAAATTGATCGAGATGATTCTCGATCACAAATGGAATATGTCTTTACCTTGAACGGTGGGGCCGTAACTTGGAAGAGCACCAAGCAACCAGTAGTGGCACAGTCAACTACAGGATCGGAATACATTGTAGCATCTGAAGCTGCAAAGGAAGCTGCTTGGATGAAGAAGTTCATTGTTGATCTCGGTGTTATGCCCAACATTCAAATGCCAATCGAGATATTTTGTGACAGCACTGGTGCCATTGCTCATGCAAAGGAACCTAGATCACATCACAACACGAAGCATATTCTGCGAAAGTTCCATCACGTTCGAGAATTATAGGAACGAGGAGATGTCATCATACGCAAAGTCCATATTGTTCAAAATCTCGCATATCCATTTACTAAACCTATGTCTCACGTCAAACATGAGGAGCATGCATGAGAAAATAGGTCTTAGATTTGAGAATCGGTGGATTTGATCTGTATTTAGAAAATTTGGTATATTCGAAAGTATAGATAAATATTCTCGATTTATCTTAATGGTTAAGGAGTCATATATACAATATTTGTCTTCGATTATTAGTACATTAAGAATACATGAATACTGATGTATTCTAAATGTCCATGGTTGATCAGATACATGGGAACGGATCTGAGAGAGATAGACTATTCTGAAGTGTGATCAGATTCATTAGATAAATGCTCAAGAAGTGTTGAGAATCATATTTAGAGATATTTTATTAGTTGAATAAATATTCGACGTAGCTCGTTTTAAAATAATCTTCATGGATCGACGTCGTGAGATATTTTGATAATGGTATAATCATGTTGTCCTTAGGCCTGTGGTGCAAACTAGAGTGGATGTTTGCTGAAAGGTTAGTCTTTGATTTTATCTAACGTTGCGCGTAACATGGCACTAATAAGGATACTTAATTGGGAGTGATCTGAAGCTTAGTGGGAGCTGTTTGTAGCCAAATGGATCTGTTATCTTATTACTATAAGAGTTGAACATTTTGGCGCCGTCGTTCAATTTGAATGGTGAAAATGCATGACCGTGCTCGAACTATGATTAGTCTGTTAAGAATAATTCAAATTGGGAACGATACTAGAAATTTTTAAACACCATGTGATATTGATGTCAAAAATCCATGTCTCATGTTTAACGAGTGTTCTTATCAGAGGGATAAATGATCAGGCTACCATTGATCAAAGCAGTTGATAAACAGAAAGAACTAGTTGACAATGATTTTGTCATGCCTTACTAGAAGGAGGAGGAATAGCTTGGCATTCAATTCTTCCTTACACGTTATAGAACATTATCGAACGAATCGTCCAAGTGGGAGTTTGTTGGATATATAGTATCCGATCGTCGGACAATATTACCGTAACTATCGAGGTACGATACAAAAGGGTTACACTTGGGCAACGAACAAGAATATTAATCTAATTAATATATTCACGATTTGATAATAAACATGGTGGACGTTCTATTTATAAAACGAAAGTAATTTAATTATGAGATAATTAAATTTCTTGTGGATTAATTTAATTATGAGATAATTGATAAATAAGTTACCAATTATTATGGATTGATTTACCCTGATTTAGCTAACATAATTATCCTGTTAGCTAATACTATAAATATGGCTCAAACCTCATAATTCAGATTACACTGGTAATCACAACAAGAGAGAGAGAGAGAGACCAGAGGAAAATTTCGCCCCCTTGCTTGCATCGTCACCGCCGCCACCAAGCACCACCACCGCCGCCATCGAGCAGTCACGAGTTGTCGTGTATTCTCGCCGGTCTTCTAGGAAGGTATATTGTTTATCTTTCTTGGTTTATTATTATTAGGTTTTGTCATAATAGTTATGAGATCAAAACCCTAATCGTGAAACAGTCATCTAGCTAGACTGTTTGTTAAACCAAGGTGTCTTAATTGGTTTAATCACGACTAGTTATTTTTTTATTTATTCGGGTTGTTTGGATCACTGGTGGGATCTAATATGAATTCACCTTGTGTACACGCTTCCGCCACGTGACTTGTGTTTCAAGACACGAACATACCCCACACTATCATACATACTCAGATATGTTTTCAGTATCACACTATGTGATTTCACTTGTGCTTTAAACACATAGTGATTGTATTCATGATATAGTCAACAGTATTCAATGCAAAACGAATTAAGAACGTTAAATTGTCCACCTTAAGATCAATCTTTCGTTATGTAGATAAGGCCTCAAATTTAACAAAATAAGAAAATAAAAGCAAGATGAGATTGTATAATTAAAAAACGATCAGGTCGATACTTCCGTATAAGCAGAGAAAGTACGATGAATTATACGGAACACCTAAGAAAATAGAGTAGAACCTTAAATGAACAACTATCAGGTCGATACTCCCGTATACGCAGAGATAGTCCGATCATTTAAGAAAATAAAAAAATCAAACAAGTTTAAATCTCTGCAAAATAAACACATGTATACACAGTGACTTCTCATTTTTCTTTTTCACATATCTTTTGATATATCTTGAAATATGCGTCAAGATGTTGTCCACTTGCAAGCATTGTATTTAATCTATATCACATTTGAATACTTTCTGATTTTCCAAGCCTACCAAGCACATCGAACAATGGTCTTATGGCTTTTTCATCTAATTTATCCATGAGTCAGCCATGTAAGCCAATGTACCATCATTTCCCAATTATGTCGGATACTATTTCTCATTTTTCAATGTTTTTGTATTTTTCTGTTTTTCTCCCCCTTAAATGAACTCTATCTTTGGATTTTTCATTTTAACAAACACAAAGACACTATTTTTGTCTTTTAAATTTTCTCCCCCTAAATTACATATGAAATGTTAAAGAAAGAAAATTGACCGATCGATACGAATACCTTTCAGGTTTAGCGTTTCAGAAAAATTTCAGTTTGAAATTTTAAGTTTTGAAATTTAAATTAAAAAAGGTACTCACTCAACTATCTACAACTTTACAATCACCGATAGGTTTTCTAGAAGTACCTATACACTGGTCAAACACATTAGTTCATAAATAACCCGAAGCGAATTGCTTCTGGTCGACCCATATCTTGATTTTGTTTCGAAACCACTTTAGGCTTCCATTGTTGTTTTGGTAAATCAGCATTTGATAAACCAGTCATAGTAGAATGTGACGAACAACCTACAATTGCAACATTTTGAAATTTAGGAATAAATCTTCCTTGATGTTTGAAAAATGTAGGTTGAAATGCATCAAATACTCTGCCATTTTCATCAATGAACCGTTGTTTTGCAGATTCACCAACAAATGGAATTTTCTCTTTCTTGAAGTAGAAGCAGCTGCGTTTGGACAATCTTGTGCCATACCTTTTGGAGACAATTGTCACAGACGATTGTTTATTTATTTCCTTTTCGTACCCTGCAAAGCTTCACAAAAATTAACATCTCCAAAATGATCATAAAAAGAATCAAATACCTAATGTCTGTGGCCATGAACCCATTTTGATGTTGGGATTTTGGGAGTAGAATTTGATCTTCTAGAAGAAAATTTGACATATTGAATCTTCATGTTTTTAAGACCATAATTCTTTACAAAAACTTCTGCAATTTTCTGAGCATCCACACAATGAAGTGGAAATTTTTGTCATAAAATATTTGTTTCAAACCCTTGAGTTTGTAGAATCTCTCAGGTTGAACTTTTTCATCCTTAACACATCCTTCTTCACCTTTTAAAAATTCAGCTTGTTTATTTGTTGTTGACACTGTCCTTTGTGATCATCAACTTTTTGGTTTGAAAATCTCAGACCAACATGTTTTCCAGAAATCTTCTCACTTGAATAAGATGATTTATTGTTGACACATAATGTGGCAACATGCTAGATCAGACAAGCCTTGGAAGAAAAAGAAGAAAATCAAGATAAACCTAGACTAGGCGAACCATGCCCGAACAGTGGGCGAACTGCAGGCAACTGCAGTTCGGACACATGCCCAGTTCGGACAGTCGGGGTTCCTATATATAGTTGTTTGGTTTGTAATTTATGTAACGTTTTTTTGATGGGTGTGAAACTGAGTGTGTTTTAGCTCTGAGTCTCCTTTGTAATCTGTACCTGGTTATTAATGAGATTGAGCTTTATTTACACGATTGTTTCCTACTTTGTTTGCACATTTGATACGAGTTGATCACGATTCACGAGTCTCACGCTGTTTCATTTATGCCCATTCTTCGCAAGACGAGAAAATTTAGCTTTCATTTTGCTAACATCTTTCTGAGCATAGAAAATCTTCTCATCAATATCAGTGTGAGAAATGATCTTAAATGGAATAGCAGTTTTCTCTTCTGCAGCAAACGAAGAACCAGACACAAACTTTGAAAATGTAGGAATTTCAGATTTCTTCTCATCTTTTTTTCCATGCTTCTTGTTCTTCTTTTTCTTCAAACTCTTATCGTCACATTTTGACTCAGAAAACTTGAAATAATCACACTCATCAGTATTTTCTTTGATCACATTGACAGCCTCCTTGATAATGGCAGGAGGTGAAAGTGTCTTTTCGAACACTTTTTCAAAGTTCTCATCTTTGCATAAGAAACTTGTAAACAGCTGTGAATTTGTAATATTGTTCAGTGGTCGATTGACATCAATAACTCGAATATTCAAATCAGAAATTTTCTGTTGAGCTTTAGACAACTCTTTCTCTATTGCGATCGACTTCTTAGCAACACGATTAGTTTTAGATTTTTGCAACCTCAGATTATCCATTTCATCAAATAACTCAAGCTTGTCTTCATTCCCTTTCTGAATATCAATATTTTCATTTAGCAATTTATTCTCTCGAATCAATTCTTTATGATCTTCCAACAATCTCAGATTATCATTCTGATAACCTACTACTTTAGCAGCGAGTTCATCAGATGTCTTGTTCAATATATCAAGCTCAATCTTTGATTCTTCAAAAAAATCATTGAAGTCAGCTTCAGCTTCTTTTGCTTCACCTTTCCATTTCTCAACTTCTTGTCGCAAAATACCATTTTCTTCATCAAATTCTCAACTTTCTTCACTACCTCCTTAAACTCTCTTTGAGATTTTACCTCTTTTTCAGCACTTTCCTTCTGAATACTTTCAAATTGTTCTGTTAAACATTTATATTCTGAAACAAATTATCTTTTTCATAAATCAATTCTTGACATAATTGTTCACACTTCTTCTTACTTTCTGCCAACTCATCTTCTTTCTTTTTACTTTCATCACTCTACTCTGCAAAACTTTTTAAGCAATTCCTGAATTTTATCCTTTTGTGAGCATAATTCACAAACAGACTCATAACCACTAGATTCAAAATCACTTGATTTAATATGCACATTTGCCATCAAAACTTGATGTGAATCTACAATGAAATCAAGTTCAGAAGTAGTTTTCATTATAGCATCATCCACTCGAGATCTACAAACAAAAGCAGATTCATCTGGATACTATTGACTCCAATCATATACTGGACGAGCTTGAGAAACCAATGCCTTAAAATTTGAAGTAGTTGTTATTAGCTTTAATGTAGAATCGTTTCCATTAGAATTTGGCTTAACACCTGTGGATTTTGCACATTCACGAGCAATATGACTAAACTTAGAACATTTATAACATTTTACCTTTGATTTATCCAGCCCAATGTGACCTTCAGGATATAAATCTCTTTTTCCAATTCTTTTCATGAATCTCTTTGCTCGTTGTACTAACATTGCCATAGACCAGTTTAGATCCATAAGTTCAAGATTATCGGGATCTATCTGATCAAAATCTTTGTTAAACAAATCAACATTTGGCATGTTTCTAGTTATTAATCCATAATATGAAGACAACAAAGTAGAAATTAAGGCTAGATGTTCATCAGTGGTCTTGGTGACAAAAGCAGTTTGATTTGGATAATTTGGAGTAATAAAGCTACATCCTCTTGGTGAATCATATTTTTCAGAATTTCCTGATCCAAATCCAGCAAGACATGTTGTTGAAGGTGATGAATCAAAACCAAATGTTTTAGATTTAGCATTGATGCTTGCTGAATTTTGACCATGATACAGTTCTGGGTTTTGTAGTTGAGCAGTTGATTTATTTGCATTCAACATTTTGATTTTCCTAGCTTAAAGTTTTCTTGTTAAAACATGAAATGATAATGACGAGAATTCTTTGTTGTGAGTAAGCAACAAAACATAATTCTCCCATTTTTGTGGTAAAGCTTCCAACAACTTTTCTTTCAACTCTTCCTTAGTCTTATCAACATCAACCATTTTCAGTTCACTTATCAAGTGTGACAGTCCAGAAACTATGTTTTAGACTTTGTGCACGTGATAAACTGATGCAACAACTCTTTTGGTAATGCCATAGTAAGATAACCTTATGCTTTCTTTTGGAGGTCATAACTTTTCCACTCACCATATGTAAAATCTTTTAACTCCTTAAACTCTCCCTCAACATCATTTGGACATTTGTAACCTTTTCTATCGGAATCCACAGATCGATATCATTGGTACTGATATATGCTAAAAACATTTGCTTCCAATTATGATAATCTTCCAGTTGTAGCAACTTGAGAACTTTCTGATTGGTTCCAATTTCATTAGCAAAACTGATTAATTATTGCATCGCACTTTGCATAACCGCAAATGCTTGATAATCAGACATTTTGGATTTTCTTGAAAATTAAATCAACGAACCAAAACTATAAAGCTGCAAACCGAAAATGAACTAGCGAATTGATAAAGTCAACAAAAGTTAACTAGCGAACTAACACTTTTTGAACGAACCAAAATCTTCACCAGCGGATCAAAAATTTCTTGTGCGAACCGAAGAACTCTGCGACTCGAGCAAACTGGCGAACCAATGGTAAGCTGTGATAACCACCGCGAACCAGCTTGAATATTGTCTAGCGAACCATCAAGAACATTCCACCAACGAACCAAATAAACTTGAAGTTTGTCTACCGAACCAAGACTCAGCGAACCAACAAATTGATGAACATACACTAGCGAACCAGCAGACTCATTCAGCAAACTGACATATTCATCCGGCAAACCAACACAAATTTTTCTAATATATGCTAATTTCAATGTTTTGGACTGTGAATTGCAGCAGTAAGCAAGAAAAACACACTAGGAATAATTTAAAATCGGATTTTGTCACACCCCCAAATAACCACCAACGGAGTTTATACCGTTAAGGGGTGCGGCTAGACCAGGATCCACAACCATTAGTTACAAATACTAAATGAATCAGAGATAGTTCAAAAACCAGTTATAAAGTAAAGTCTCAAATACAAACGCAGCGGAATAAGTATTGTCTTAGCACTAACCACGTGCTTTACAAATTCTTTGTTTAAAATTCCCAATTAAGTTTAACAGAAATAAAGTTGTCTTCACGTGCCATGCCAACCTGCTCCGGAATACTCCTCAGTGATCTGCAAAAGTTTAAACCACGCAAGTGTCAACCTAACGGTTGGTGAGTTCACAGTGGGCTTGTCATGCATTGGCCCGGTCTCATAATCATAATTTGTATCAAGGTATACTTACATAGTATTTGTTTGTGAAAAGCAATGCTAAATGTTATGTCTTAGTTTGTAAAGGAATTGTCAGTGACCTACGTCATCGGGTATGAACTAGTTTTGTAAAGTTAAAGTGCTCAACTGATATCGCGGGTAGCTAATCCGTTGTTCCATGCACTAAGGAAGTTTGCACCAAAGCTGACTATAATTTATTGTAGTGGCCGTGCCATCTAGTACTGCGGACCTACGTCATCGCGGTTTTGCCTCCCCCGTGTCCTCTCGGGATCACGGTCAAATAGGCTGATATTGTACCTCCGTGCACTCCCCGTGCCACGGGGCGGAGTTTGTCAAACTCCAGTAGATCTACCCAACATCCCCTCGCTTTACAATTAATGGTACAATTAGTTGAGGACTTTTAAGTTTTCAAGGCATCCTTAGAAATCATGTGATATCATGTGGTTTAGACTTTAACCTACACTAGCCATATTAAAACGGTTTACTGGATTCTCATGAATCTCAAAAGTGTTTTCAGTTTCGTTTTAGAAATCGTTGTTTTGGTAATTCGCAAGTGCTTCCCATAAAGCACTTCAGGTTCATCAAGTGGGTGCCGAGCACTCCAAGTTTTCAAGTTTATCAGGGAGGTGCCTCGCACTCTCGAGTTGTCAGCATTGTTTTACTTTTAGGTATTCGGTGTGACCCAAACGGGTTCACGGTAATCGGGTTAGTGACACTCACCTTGGGTTGCACTGCTACACTTGCTATAATATCCAAGTTTGCTTATCGAAGACCTATGAACACGTTTAGGTCTTAAGTATTAGTTTTGTGTCTAATCTTTACTTAACGTCACTATGGCCCATAACATAGCACGTTGGAACTATGACTCGACATACAGACACACGACACCGATGGTTGATCATAAACAAGGGTTCATATATATATCAGAAATCAAAGCATGTATCATCATGGCATAATCATGTAAGTCATGGCATAACATTCAAGTAAATTGCACAAGTTTGGATTCTGGTCTCAGTTTCGCTAGCAGTTTCGCTAGTCAGTTTCGCTGTGTGCACGGGCAGCACTTTCGCTAGGCAATACCCGATGACACAGTTTCGCTAGGCTAGTTTCGCTCGAAACTGTTGGCACAGTTTCGCTAGCCTAGTTTCGCCCGAAACTGGTTTGAACTTTCGTTCAGGAAATTTCGCTCGATAGATTCGCTCGAGCGGGTCTGGTTGGTTTACCCGGCGACACTGCAGTTTCGCTGCATAGTGTCGCTGGTTGAAGATATACATAGTTTCGCTGGACAATTTCGCCCAGAGAACACCACAGTTTCGCTCACTACTAGAAAAAGCCCCTTCCTTGACGCGCAAACAATGACACTCAATAATTTATGACGCGCAAAAATGAGTGTCATAAAAAAACTGTCAAGAATTGTAAAATCTTAAGGGTAGATGACGCGCATTTTTGCGCGTCATAAAATTCCTGTCATTTTTATTTTTTTAAAAAACACGGAGTACACTTAAAAAATGCGTGTCATGTAAAAAGTGTCGTTTTATGTTTTTCCCCCCTAATTTTTTTCCCCAAATTTTCATTTCCCGCTACCTCATAAAATTCCCGTTTGCCTAATTTTTTTCATTCCCGCTCTCCTCTCCATTACTCAAACCCTAATTTTTCATTACTCTCTATCACTCCGCTCCATCATCAAAATCGAATCTCAGCAGAGCCGACCATCCTCCTCCCTCTCCCCCTGCCATCGTTCACGCATCCGACGACCTCACGCATCCGGCGACCGTCCTCCTCCCTCTCCTCCCTCAGCAGAGACGACCTGGAAACCTTCACGAATCTGGAGACCTTCCTCCTCCCTCTCCTCCCTCTCCTCCCTCTCCTCCCTCTCCTCCCTCAGCAGAGACGACCCGACAACCTTCACGCATCCGGCGACCTCACAGCCGACCGAACGCCGGCCACCCTTTCCGGTGACCCTGCGACCTTGCTTCCCGTCGTCAATACAGGTTAATTCAAATTGTTTCCACGATTGTTATGTTCGAATGTGTTCTAGTTTTAGAATTCAATGAATTTTGCATCGTTTCCGCTTGTTTCATGATGATTTAGTTCGGTTTTTGTGGGAGAATCTGTTATTGCAAATTTGCAATCTATAAATTTTGCTATTCTCCGCTTGATTTTGAATTTTAGTAAGGATTTGGTTGAATATCGTTTGGCTTGTTTCAAGTAGCCGGTGAAAAGCTGACTGTTGTTGTAGATTTGATGTCCATAATTGGTAGGTTAAGTCCCTGAGTTTAAGCAATTTTGTTCTTGAGATGTTCTCTGATTTATACATAGTTTGAAATTTGAATAAATCATATAAACTTTCATTTTTTATATGCCTTGAGTGTTCCTTTCTTCTTAAAAGCTGTTTTTTTTTGTGATTTTCTCTACGCTTCAGTTTGGTTTGACTTTAACATGGTGCAAATGATAGATATGTGGCTGATTTTACTTTGGAATTTGGAGTTAGATATAAGCTCATTGAGTTAGTGTATTCGTTCGATTGACAAAACAGGATGAATTTGGAATTATATAGAGTAGGACCTGTTAGCACTTGGACACAAAAAAGGAGGTAGTATTCTTTATGCTTAGTTGCTTATGAGGGTTATTGGTTGGTCGATGTCGTTTACTGAATATATATTTTGGAAGGAAGCTAGTCCAAAGATGAAAATACATTGATCGAAGGTGAGTCTTTCAAGACATACATAAACTGAAAGAAGTAATGTTCATGACATTCTCTTTTCTTACTCCTTTTACTTATTTGTTTAGTCCTTTTGGTTTGGGATCTTACATTAGTCTTAATCTGCTCACACAACCACAAAAAAAAAATACAGTTCCTTAACCTTATAAAAACTACTAATAATCAACATTTGTAACAACTATAGACATATATCCTCAAATTCCTCAACTTGAAGGTGCGTAGATCATGACCATAGCAGAGATCCTCTCAAAAGCCCCTGTAGAAAACAGTGTAAACAAGATAAAAATGAATAGCTAGAAACCTCTGAGCGTCAACAAGATATGTGCACTCTATCTGACTCTCCTTTAATTAAAATCATGTGTTGTGTTTGTGTTTCAGGCTATTTGTTTGTCTATGATTTTGACTGGACTGTTTTGAAGTATCCTCAAGTTGGTTCAGGTTCCAGTTCTAGAGGGCAGGTAAGATTTTCTTCTCTTCTTTTTATTTTCATTTTTATTCATTTTAAAGATCTACATGTTGTTATAATCTATTTGCTTTAAAGTGCCGACTTCCAATTTTGGTATGCTTTGTTTGTGTTGTAAAATACCAGGTCTGGTTTTCTGGTAGAACATGGGGATCTGTTTTTGTTTTCATACATGTTTTGCTTATCAGTTGGTGTTTTGATACATGTTATTGCTTATATCATGAATGCATAGCATGCCATGTTATTAAGAGGTAACTGTGAGATAAATAATATTGCTGTAGTGACTACATCATATTGATGTTTCTGTTAAAATTTAAACTTTTTCTCTCTTACATGATGAATGATCTTAGGAACTATACATTTCGTTCGATATAACCAAATCAGAGCAAGACTTGCCTATCATTTTTTGGTAACATTCATGTCTCCATTATTGTCTTCAAGTGTCATAGAAATGTAGTATCTGCATTTGGTTGATCACATGGTTGTTAGTGTGCAGAATTATAACAAGTAGTTGGCATAAGAAGATAGAAAACAGTAGATGGCATAAAGTGTGAAGCATACTTGAAACATGTAGCAAGTAGCAAACGAATAAAAGATTAAAGGAGTCCTAAAATTAAAGGCCCACCTAATTGTTTGATCTGAGAGTGTGTGTCTTGTTATTTTGGTTTTCAGATAGTGTTTATGGTAATTTATGGATTGATCTCAGTTGTTGGTTTATTTGTATTTGTGTGCTGAGATATCTTTAATTTTTTATGCAGGTTAAGTGATGATTAAGTGACTGAAGGTGTCTTGACTCGGCTGGTTTGTTGCACTGTTGGTTAGTTCTTCTAATCTGTTTTTTTTACTTTTTAGTTGTTATTAGTATCTGTTTTTTGTCTATAGTTCATATTATAATTGGGCTGCTGTTGATGTTTTCTGTTAGTATGATATGTATTAGTTTTTTTAATTAGTATTAGGCATTTAGGTTGCTGTTCCTGTTCATGTTAGTATTTTTTATGAATTATGATCTGTTGCTTAAGTGCTTATGAATCTATGATTGATGTGTATTATTGTTTTAATTAGTATTAGACATTTAAGCTTCTTTTTCTGTTCCTGTAAGTATTGTTTACGACCTGCTATGAATCTATGATTGATTTGCTACTTGTCGATCTTTAGAATACATTGATGATAATTAAAAGGATAATTTATTTACTTTGGATTGATGTATGCATTTGTGAGAAACAAAAAACCTAACTATTTGGTCAATGCTAATAGGTATACATATTTTAGTGCCTTTGCGGATACATATTTTTAGCTGCTTATTTCTGCAGAACCATTATTCGCTAAGGAATTTGTTACTCCGTGTAATGATGGAACAAACATCCGCGTTGCTTACCAAGGAACTTATTGAAGGAAAAGAGGAACCTGATAGGTACTTCTATTTTGATTCCATCAAACTAATTATTAAACAAAAACAAAAGAAACTTATGGATATAAACCAATACTATCAGCTTAAGTAACTTCTGTCCGGTTAGCCTCTGTAGTTTATACAGGTTCTTGCATGTTTTTGTTTTCTTCATATGATTCAAACATAGTCAAGAGTGTTTAACTTTGTGGTGGCAAACAGCAGCAAGCCAGCAGCAAAACAGCAGCAGAACAGCAGCAAAACAGCAGCATAACAGCAGCATAACAGGTAGCAAAAGCTGTTCTTGGTCCCTCTAAAATCCTCAGTATAAGACTTTAGCAAAACAGCATATGCTTTATACGCTTTCTGTGTGTCAAAACTTAACACCACATGTTCATAATTGTGATTTCCAAATTCCAATTGTGCTTTAGGTTCTGAATTTTCTGTTCACTATGATTTTCAGGTATGGTTTTGACATCAGCATTGATGACCCAAGGTAATTCTTCATTATAGTGGTTGGAGAATCTTTAAATCAATTTCCAAATTGATAAGTGGTTTTGTTATGTAAATTTGTTAGTGCAATGTAAACTAATGTTACATTTGTAATGTTTGCTCTATATATGAAATGTATTATTTTGCTACAAGTGTATTTTATTTTGATTAGGAGGTTGATTGTCATTAATGTGGAAATTAGTGAATCTACAAAAATATTTTTTTTTAAATTTTGTTTTAATTCATGACGCGCATTTATGCGTGTCATAAGCAATTTATGACGGGGGCTTCCTTGACACTCTTTTTATGACACGCTTTGCGCGTCATAAAATGCGCGTCATTGTTTGCGCGTCAAGAAGCAGATGACGCGCATTTTGCGCGTCAAGAGGATTCTTGACCCTACCTTCCTTGACGCTTTTTTGCGCGTCATCTGGGCCCTTTCTTGACGCGCAAAAAGCGTCAAGAAAGGCCATTTTTGTAGTAGTGGCTGGTCGCGAAAAACATACGGATCAGCCTAAAAATCAACCTAACAATTTCCCCCACATAAGACGTCGACAAACGCCTGCAAATCGACCCTCGTTAGTTATAATTGGTCTTCATCATTGACCCTAATTGATCCTCATTGACCCAAATTGACCCCAATTTACCCTAATTAGGCCTCGTGGCTTCGTTGGTCCTAATTGGTCCTACTTTATCTTCATTTGTCCTCATCGGTCTTAATCGACCCTAATTGATGTGGATTCATTTAAAATAAATTAATAATATTTTTCTAAACCAAATTAAATTATCAAAAATTTCCCCCATCCCAATTTCAACGAAATGGTCAAACTCCAATAACTTCCCCTGTTTCAATTCTTAGGGTTCATTGTGATCCAGAAGAACTGCCGTTAGTATATAACTGCATTTTCGAAAAACAGTTACCCTCTATTTTCTCTCCAGGTTTCTAATTGGCGATTTAAACCTAAACCTTACTCTATAATTTCTCACAAATGGCACCCAAATTGAATCGAAAGGTTGCATTAAAGGCTACTCAACTATTCTTCGCCGAACACAATGTTGTAGCGTACTTCGAGAAGTCTTGATAAGTCAAAGCTATTTGATGAAATGAACGATTTCCTCGAGAAATCCAACACTCATTTTGCTTTAACTGTGAATCCTGTAATATGCAAGCAGAGAATTGCTGAATTTTGGGACTCAGCCAAAAAATCTGTTGATAGCAACGGGGTTGGTAAAATTGACTCTAGAGTCAATGGGAATGAGATTAGTTTGACTGAAGAAATGATCCGAAGCATCTGAAATTCAATGATGCAGGAGGTGATCCTGATTACAAGTCTGAATTGTACTTGAAGACGTACGAAGCAATTGGGTATGGGGGTGACTTAACTTGTGCGACCGTCAAAAAGGGACAACTACCCTATGTTTGCGCGATATCTTGCTCATACCATTCTCCACTGCCTATCTCACAAGAAAATTGCGTGGGATGAACTTGCTGCACCTCAATCATCAGCTTTTCATGGATTGGTAAATGGGCTCAACTTTAACTTTTCAAAAATTGATATTTGATGGAATGCTGGAAAATCTAAAACCTAAAAGGATCTTTTACATGTACCCCAGATTCATCCAACACATTCTCAATTGTGAATTTCCAAATCTGCAAATCTCTGATCAACATCTTGAACTAAAATCTTTTACAAGTAAAACATTTTCTAACATGCAAGTGAACAAAACTGTTTTTCTTGGTAAAGACACATCACACCCTATGCCTAAGGCCAGGACTGCTCCTAAGCAAACTGCTCCTGGTGACAACATTGTTACACCAACAAGTGTTGAGCCCACACCAGACCGACCATCCTCTTCCACTGATATACAAATTCCCACCAAAAGGAAGAGGATGTCCACATCAAAAACCACACCCAAAAATACCACACGCACTCCACAATCACCCAAAAGGAAGAGGACTAGGTCTCCTTTACCTAGACCCTCCACAGGACTACCTCAGAATGAGGGTGGTATATCACCTAGGCCACATGAAGTAGATTCCCCAACCCTTATTGCAGGGAATATACTGCTGGACTTGGTTCAATCACCCAACCGACATTCTGGTGATAAGGTGACTTGCAGTAGTGATGAAGCAAGTCAGGTGGAAAGGGCTGACACTACTCATGAAGTCCCACTTGACCCTGAGGACAGTGCCAACATCATTGAGACCCGATCCACGACAACTGTTTCTGTCAGGGAACCTATTCAGGAACCTTTGATTGACAACAGGAATCCCAGGTGCCAAGAAACCATGGGTGCTGAGCATGAACAAGGTCGGCTTGTTTGCTCTTCTTTGCTCAAAGATACTGGCAACACACCAGTTGAGAGCAGCATGACACATACTGGATTGACGGTTCGATGTACAAAACTTGAAAATGAATTGGCAGCTCTCCGTGCAATTGTGAGAGCTCAAGGAGAAGAAATTGAACGGTTGAAGGCAGGACAATCTGTGAAAGCCACTGATAGGTAAGGTTGTCAACCATACGTTGAAATGAAATTCACATGTCAAACTAGATTTAATTCAAAATAGGATCTTGCACAGGGTGTCTTCCTCAGATGTTGATGAAGTTGAACAAGTTGATCCGGTTGAACAAGTTGATCCGGTTGAACAACTTCATCCGGAGGAAGAAGGCCATGTTGATCCGGTTGAACAACTTCATCCGGAGGAAGAAGGCCATGTTGATCCGGTTGAACAAGTTGATCCGGTTGAACAACTTCATCCGGAGGAAGAAAGCCATGTTGATCCGGTTGAACAACTTCATCCGAAGGAAGAAGGCCATGTTGATTCGGTTGAACAAGTTGATCCGGTTGAACAACTTCATCCGGAGGAAGAAGGCCATGTTTGATCCGGTTGAACAACTTCATCCGGAGGAAGAAGGCCATGTTGATCCGGTTGAACAAGTTGATCTGGTTGAACAACTTCATCCGGAGGAAGAATGCCATGTTGATCCGGTTAAACAAGTTGATCTGCAAACCACAAATGTGGATATAGCTCCTGAAGCTCTATCTTTCATGAGAAAAATGATGATTAGGAATACTCTTAACTGCACTTGGTTAAGGAGTGCTCCATCTCTGCCCATCATTACTTCGGAAGTTGCTCCTGAGCAATCGCCTAAGACTATTTCGGAACAAGTTGCTCCGGAAGATAGTCCCAAGGCAGTTACTCCGGAAGTTGGCACTAAGACTATTCCTGAGCAAGTTATCTCGGAAGTCAGTCCCAATGCTGCAACTTCACTTCATGAATCTCCAAAGCTTGCCGATGATGATTCTCTCAGTGAGAGAACCATCTCTGGTTTCACTGACATGGAGAATGATGATCAGAGCACAGGAGGCCAGAAAGAAGACATGGATCCTGCAACAAAGGCTCTGATTGATCAATTGATAAAGGAGAATGATGATCAGAGCACAGGAGGCCAGAAAGAAGACATGGATCCTGCCACAAAGGCTCTGATTGATCAATTGGAAAAGGAGAATGCTGAGATACAAAAGAAATTTCAAGAACAGAAGGAAAGTGCAGAGTTTGAAGAACAGAAACGACTACTCATAGAAGGAGGTATTTATGAGTATGTCATCAACAATGCAGACCTGATGTTCTTTATCAATGCAGCAAGGAGAAGATCTGATCTGTACATAGAAGAAAGAATTGCCAAAGCTAAAGAGCAAGGTCTTTCAGACAAAGTTGACAAGTACAGAAGGGTCTTGGGAAATGAGTATAGGAAAATTCATATGAAGAAGAATGAAGATAACAGGGTTTTCCTAGCTCAGTTCAGTGTGATGCTCAAAAGCAAGGAGTGTTTCACTGATGCATGGGTTGATGAGATGAAGGGTGAAGACTTGATCAAATGGATGTACATGATCCTAGTCATCCAAGCTGATCAAGCCAAGGAGATGAATGTAAAGAGATTTGTTGATAGCTCTTTAGAACAGGATCAACAAGAGAAGCAAGGTACTAGATATCAAACTCTATCTGAGGAGGATGACTTGCTGATTCATAAATGGTACTTCAAGGAAATCATGATGGAGGACCCAAAAAAAATCAACTCTTGCAAATTGCCAAGGCTGAGAAACGACTATGATGCTATCAGGAAGAGCCAAATTGAAAAGGAAAGAGTTACTGGTGTGAAAAGGCCACCAGGTATGCATGCTCTGTTTGACTCCTTACATCCTGAAGGTCTCAGCTACCTCAAAGAAAAGAAGAGTAAAGCTCCTGTGCAAACTACTCAGCAAAAGAAGCCGCCAAGGATCAACATTATCAAGGAAATGTTTGACACTGTCTCTGATCCTCATCTCTCATCATCTCAACCCTCCACCACAGCCTCACAACCCACTGCTCCCTCATTACCAGGTGCATTTTCTGATCTGAACAGAACTCTAGCCTCACAGCAACCCAGAAGAAACCCTGCAGCTAGAACTAGTAGACCAGAAAAAAAATCCTAAACCTGTAACATTAAAGCCTCTTCCACCAAAGTTTAGAACAGACAACTTCACACCCTTTGTACCACAACCTAGAATTGAACATACTCTTCCATCTCCATATCCTCACCTAAACAAACCCCGAAAACCCTCATCTCCACCCAAATCACCAGAAAAACCACCCATTCCTCTTTCCTTTTCTGGAAGAAAGAAAACCATGGCTGCAAGAAAGGGTTATGTAGCTAAGAGGAAGAAGATAGTAGTGAGTGAATCTGAAGAAGAGTCTGAACCTTCAGATCCTCCCAACCCACATGTTGATGTCACTCATCCTTGCATTCTAAGGATTGAATTACACGAGAGTGAAAACATGCACTACTTCTTCATGAGCAATGGTGAAGTAAGGAAGAAACAGAATTTGAGAATGGATGATTGGGATAAATTGCATCAGATGGATATCATGACCATAATGGGAACTCCCAACTATATGGTATGTTAGTATATATGTTGGCATTTTGATATGGTGGGATGAGATGATTTATAAACAGGATAAATTTTACTTCTTTAGTAAATTGGAAGAAGAGAAAACCGGATGAACTACAATTCCTCAGGAAGAAGAGTTCATGAGGATTGAGAGAATATGAACTAGAGTTCTTCAGGATGAACCGGATAAACTAGAGTTCTAAAGTTCTTCAGGATGGTTAACCAGTTTTCTTCTATTATAATAACATACACATTTTCAATGAATCATAGCAGACTCCATTTTACTCATAACTGTGATCTTACATGAAGTATATATTCATATGTTATGTTAGTATATGTTGGCATTTTGATATGGTGGGATGAGATGATTTATAAACAGGATAAATTTTACTTCTAAAATATTGTTCTAAAGTTCTCCAGGATGGTTAACCAGTTCACAATAAAATAAAAATCACATCAGTTCACAATAAAATCTATTTGCAACAATCAAATTTAGAATAAAATCAACTTTAATGATTGAGATAAAATCTATCTATATAATTAATGGGGTTAACCAAAACAAAACATGAGGAAGAGTTAACAAAAACATTTAATATATATATATATATATATATATATATATATATATATATATATATATACTGATCTCTATACAAAGATTTTCATCAGATCCTATACAAAAATCTATCTAACTAGCTAAGACCTAGCATCCGACATATAGTCTTCATCATCAAAGAAGCTGCTGCTGCTGCTGTCATCAAGAAACAGCTTTTGACCAGGCGGCAATCTCGGTCCCAACTCGGAGGTGTAGGTGGAATCCCTGTTCCGGATTAAATACACATCCAGCTCTCTTTCCCCCTCTGGTCCCTGGAGATGAAGTTTCATATCCCCTACAACTTCGGCAGTGATGAAATCAGCGTACTCAAGCCCGTATTTGATGGACAGAGGTGGGATCCTCCAGTAAATGAGGAAATAGCCAATCGATGTGTGGTTTAGGTATTGCACCATTTGATCCAGATCATGACAATCAAATGTGCGAATGTCGACATAGTCGACATAATCTACCTTTCCCTTCCACACATTCTGGCCGGCGGCATTCCGGTGGAAATCGCCACAGTGATGGACCTTGAGGGTGAACCTCCGACCACCTGTAAAAAACCCAAATGCAGAGTAGAGAGTAAGTAACTAAAAAACATAAAACCCTAAAAATAAAAACGTACAGCCATTGTTGAGTGAAAATACACTTACGGGGAGTCTTTCCGTAGTAGGGTGCTGGTTCATTAACACCCCTAATCCTCCATTGTTTACCAAAGGCAGCCATTGATCAATCGAAGTTTTTTTCTTGATGAACAGGACAGAAGATTTTGGTGGCGAAAAAGTGGAAATTTAAAGGCAGACAGGACACGCTACCAGCTATGGTGGGAAGAAGTGGAAAGGTCAGGCCAAGATAACCGTGTATATTTTGTTACCTTTACCACGCAAATCCTGTTTTTACCGTGTCTATTTATTACCTTTAGCAACGCAAATTTTGTTTATCAATTATTTCTTATGTGATGCGAGTAATTAAATAAGTTCTGGTTAAAATATAACCAATTAACACTTTTGTCTCAATGGTTCTTCTTAATCTTGTAGTTTGTTCCTTTCTTTGACTGACCCAGGTTCAAGCCTTGTTTGCTACAATTTATAATTTTTTGATTGTCTAATAGTGGATGACAGGATTTATAAACTGGATAGATTTTAATTCTTCAGTAAATTGGAACAAGAACAAAACCGTATGAACTAGAGTTCTTCAGGATCAAGACTAATTATTCAGTAATAGAACAGGATGAACTAGAGTTCTTCAGGATGAACCGGATAAACTAGAGTTCTTCAGGATGAACTATATATACTATAAATAACCAAAGTTGTTATTTCTGTTCGTAGTCTATAGGATATTCCCATGTATTTAAACCCATTATCTAGTGAATTAAAATCATTGTGGTTGAAGACAATTCCTTATAATACACTAATATTTAGTCACACAACCTAATATATGTAGAAGACAACCGGATGAACAAGAATTCTTCAGGAAGAAGAGTCAAAAGACACATCGGATGCATAACACATAAACAATTAATTATATATATAATCCAAAAGATGTGATATCAGTTAATTAATTACAAATATATATAATAAAAAAACAACATAAACTTAAAACATGCTCCCACTAGAGAAATTGTCTGAATCATCATATCGGCCTGTTCTCCATGGGTAGCTACCTTCAGAGGGAGGAGGAGGAGGAAGGAAGACACCTTCACATCTCCATCGAGGTAGATGGATATGACCTCCTCGTCCATGACGTGCAGGGCCAAGGCCCTAACATCCCTCGGATCATCAGTGAATGGAACCAGTCCAAAATCCAGAGACAACCCTGGGATCCTCAGGTAGGGGTCAAAATCGTTCAAGTCATAACCTAGGTCAGACACCATTTGACCTAGGTCATCGAACGAGAAGGAGTTAATGTCCACCTCGTCGAAGTAGTGAACCCTCCCATCGATGTATTGTATCCGACCATTAAGGCTCGCAAAATACCCTAGGTGATAGATCAGCAAAGTAAACAGACTAAAATCTTCTTCCCCTGTTCAAGAAAAATAACCAAATCAGAGACGCGAATTCCACATTAAAGCATTTGAATTTCAGTCATTTAGATGATTACTCACCGTATTCGGGGATATCTTCCACATTCAGAGGACGCAAATGCCACATTTTCAGAGAATGGTGATAAACCAAAAAACAGAGAGCTGAGAGAGCTAACGGCGTATATGGTGATGATCGACAATTAATTAATTAATGATATGATTTATATCCGAAACTCGAGGTGGTAGATAAAGATTTGACCTCTAGTAATGATGTATATCCGCCGTCGCCACAGATAATTAACTAATTAAAATTGGCTACTATTTAGTCACGGTTAATATATGTGGCCATATGTACTAGCTTTTAGCCACAACCTACCGTGACCATTAGTCATCTAATATTTAGTCACACAACCTAATAACAGTGGCCATATGTACTAGCTTTTAGCCACATAACTAAGTAAAAAGCGTGGCCATTGCTCACATTTAGCCACGCATAAATAGTTTTGTTTTCTTTTAATTTACTAAGTAATAAAATCTACTCTTCCGTCACACAACATTATTTAAGCGTGGCCATACATTCCTTTTTGGTCACACGAATAAAAAATCATAAAAATTCTGTGGTCGTTTGGTGCATTTCGCCACTCTTTTTTAAGTGTGACAAATAAGTGCCACATGTTTTTGTAAAACAGTGGCTAAAGCCACTGCACCTGATTGTTGTTGTCACATAAACAAAAAAATACGTGGCTAAAATGGTCCAAAGGCTATATATTTGGCCACGGGTACACAATATGTGTGGCTAAAACGAGAATTTCTTACCTTTGGCCACGCTTTTTTCAAAACAGTGGCTATGCGTTATCAAAAAAACCGTGGCCAAAGCCACTTTTTGACATAGTGATTAAAGATTGGGGTTGAAAAGAAATCTTAACACCGTTAAGTTTATTAACGCCGGGACCATTATTAGTAAATAGGGTGAAAGTTGTGACTACTGGAAGTTATTATTAAAAGTGAGATTATTATCGGCCAACACTCAAAAGTTGGGATTATTTAAATCCAATTTTCATAAATAAATAAACATGAATGAAGGCGAACTTATGAACATAAGTTAACACGTTACTCAACGTTCCCGAACACAAATGAACGAACATGACCTATGTCTGTTCGTTCATTTAACCAAATGAATATAAACGAATGGAATTTCTTGTACATATTCATTTATATATTAAAAGAACAAACATAAATGAGCTTCCCATAGAACGGTTTACTAAATATTCGGTTTGTTTGAAGATCCTTTTTTATCTACCTCATGGTATAGTCAGGGGTGTCTCTATAGTAAATCAAATGAAGCTTGAGCTTTAGGCATCTTTTTTCAACAAGAATTTAAAAGAAAATAATATTAAATTATATGCACTTAATTATTTTATTTCATTTAATATTTGTATAGTGTGACAATCATAAGAACTACATACGTTCAAATAAAATAGGAACACTTTAAGAACAATGAAAAATAGCTTAGATAGAATGATTGAAATGATGATAACAGAATGATAATAACCAGGGATATTCCCTTCTCTTCCTCAACAATGAGGTAAGAGCCCACTTCTAATAAACATACTCACACACCTTACGTATGAGGTCCCCCCCCCCCCTCTCTTATTTATAACCACTTAACCCTAACAAACTTAGCCACTTTTCATATCAGCCCCTTCCTTAATTCCCATTGGCCCATTACCCCTCAAACTTGTAGCTTTAGCAATGTCATTCTCTATCAATGCCGCCTCCTTAAAATACGTCTTGTCCTCAAGACGTGCATTCGGAAAATGGGACATGATCCATATAGCGGCCTCCCAAGTGGCGTCCTCACAGGATTGATTATCCCAACGTATGAGCCATTGACGGACCGGATCGGTAGCACACATAACCCACCTAGCAGCGATAATCTCAACCGGTTGCAACGTAGGTGGTTCCGTATCCGAGAAGGGTAAGCCGCGAAGGCGAACTAACACACCCTTATCCATGAACTGCAGCCAATAATGCTTCCAGTCATGGACGACTTCACCCAAAGAAGAGAGCCAAGGCATGCCTAAGACAAAGTCTCGTGGAAGATCATCGCATACCAAGGCATCCAAGGTGAAATCATGGTCGTCCAAGCGAAAGGTTAACGCTACACATTGGGAGGATATGGTAAGCTCCTGCCCATTACCCACGGTGAGTTGAATAGCTTGAACCGGAGACACGATTAAACCCAAGGCATCCACCCAAAAATTCGAAATCAGATTGTGAGTCGAGCCACTATCGACCAAGAAACGTAATACTTGGCCATGAAGAATACCTCCAATCTCCATGAGAGCAACCCTGCCGGACTGATCTGACGAGGGTTTGGATGCGAACAAGGAAAGTGCACCCGCTGGAGGATAAGCTGGAGCGTCCGGGTAGATCTCATCGTCACCTAATACAAGAATACGAAGAGCACCCTCGGGGCATTTTTGAGCCGGACCATACAGTTGACCACAACGAAAACAGAGTCCCTTTTTCCAACGATCGTCATATTCAGCGCATGATAGATTGCGAGTACCCCGACCCTGGGAAGAACCACCCCTGAGGAATTCACATTAGCAGCCAGGGAAGCTGTTGGGCCAGTAGGCCCAAAGGAAGGCTGTTTCTTATCCGAGGCCTGGGAAGTGGGCGGGCCCAATAACAAAGAATGGCCCAATCCTGACTGAGATAACCCAGGAGAGCCCAAACCGGAGAAGCCTGACATAAGGTAAGAATACACAGATGCCGGAGGAAGAGAGGAGTACCTGAACCGAGCCGCTGAACCACCAGACTCATGGGGATGGAGAAGTTGCATAACATCGCGAGCCAGATTCATAGCATCAATCCGAGTGATCGGACGATGCAATCGGACCCAACGACGGACATCGTCACGGAGGCCGGCGATGAAATACCCAATCGCTTGAGTTTCCGGCAATTGAGGAACCAGGGATAACAGATACTCAAAATCATCAATATAATCCAAAACAGAATCACCTTGCTACAGGACGGCGAGCTGTTCATACGGATTTTGGATCTCTAATCCACTGAAACGGCGTAACATTTCCGATTGAAACTCAAGCCAGGTCAGAGTCGGACGGGATTTCGTAATAATGGTGAACCAGTGTTGAGCGACGCCGGTCATGCCCAGTTCGGCTAATCGGAGCCGCAGCTCCGGTGAGGTTTTGTTGACATCGAAGTACAAATTCGCCTTATGGATCCAGCCTTGCGGATCGAAGCCGGAGAATTCCGGAAGCGTCACCTTCTTCGCAGCCCACGGAATAGCAGAGGAACTCGGAGTAGAACCAGCGCCGGCGTGAAGCACCATCGACTCACGTTTCTTCAATAATTCCGATAACAACGTACGGATCTCTGATAACTCAGCGGTGAAGGACGTTTTCAGGGAAGTAACATCGCTCAGCAATTGTTGTTGTTAGGTCTCAACGAGATTGAGACGAACATTCTGATTCACCATGGCGATTAGCAGAAACAGGGGATCGAAAATCGGAAAAATTATTGGGAAAGGAAGAAGGAGGCAGGTCAGACCAATGATAGGTAATTGATACCTATTCTCTTAATCCGATGAACAAATTAAGAAGGAACACTTTAAGAACAATGAAAAATAGCTTTGATAGAATGATTGAAATGATGATAACAGAATGATAATAACTAGGGATATTCCCTTCTCTTCCTCAACAATGAGGTAAGAGCCCACTCCTAACAAACATACTCACACACCTTACGTATGAGGTCCCCCCCCTCTTATTTATAACCTCTTAACCCCAACAAACTTAGCCACTTTTCATATTAGCCCCTTCCTTAATTCCCATTGGCCCATTACCCCTCATACTTGTAGCTTTAGCAATGTCATTCTTTATTAGGGTCCTTGAAATTTTAGTTCGTTTTAAGACCTCTAAAATTAAAATGATTAAGCCGCCATGGGTGGGTATCATTATCTCGGCTTAAAATGCATATTTGCTTCCATACGAAGCTTGTTCCCACGTCACACATTTATATTTTATACACACTTTTACCGATTATATATTCCAATTGTGCGTATTTCTGAGAAATAGATAGTTGATTTTAGGGTTTATGATTTCTAATTCAGGTTTTACGCTGCTTTCTTTTCTTCCTTGATATCCTCCAACTCTCTTCTAACTTCTGATTTGGGCGTTCTTGATCTTCAATCATGAAAGAAGATCAACAACAAAACTGTTACGTGTGTAGAGTTTGTAAACAGGGTTTTGCTAGCGGCAAAAACCTAGGAGATCACATGAGGGGTCATTTAGGGTTAATTTCAATCTGCAGAAAAAAGGGTGATCAAGAAGCCATGAATGGCGGAAAGGGTATTCAAGAAATCGTTAATGGTGAAAAGGGTGTTGATTTTGATGACGTAATGAAGAAGAAACGTGATGAAGATGAAGATTATGGTGGTAATGGGTATGTTTTAAGAGAGAATCCCAAAAGATCTTGGAGGGTTTCTTCTTCTTCTTCTTCTTTTTCCGTCAAAGATGATGGTGAATCAAGAAGAGAGTGGATGAAGAAGAGTGTGTGTAAAGAGTGTGGAAAGGTTTTTGAATCACAAAAGGGTTTGTACGGTCACATGAGATGTCATTCGATGAAAAGATCTCGACCGTTGGATGAATCATCATCGGAGGAACATTGTGGTGGAGTTGCGAATCCGGTAAGAAAAAGAGATCATGCATAAGGTACAAGTCTTTTAAGCATGATCACCATACGAGCAGTGGTTTGATCAGTTATGATGATGGTGATGATGGAGTTTTGAAAGGGGCTCTTTGCTTGATGATGCTTTCAAGGGGAGTGAGGAGTTTAGATGGGTTAAATGCTTAAATTGATTAATTCATATGAAAATGAAGTTGGTTTTCTGATACTACAATCTGGGATTCATGCTACTGTTAAAATGATGGTTTTCTAAGCAGCATGTTGGTGCTCAAATCCTCCTGTGAACTATGATGTATTGATTTAATTAGTGTTAAAAAATGCCACTTTGTTAAAAGAAAAATATTAGTTTCAAATTGGTCTAGAACATGGCTACTTTATGTTATGTTTGCAGTTGGTATATAATATAACTCAGTGTTCATTAAAACAACAATTGAACTCCATGTTAAAGTGATCCATTTGTGGAATCCTATTATTTGTAAATGCAAATGAAGATTATACAAAACATAACATCATATTAACCATGTTAAGTGGGTTGTTTTTAAGTTACACAATTTTAAGTTTATACTAATTAGCACTAATGTTTTTAACATGATATGAGTCCTGTTTGGGTTTAACATTTCATCTTTCATCTTGTTAATCCGATATAATTGACACCTTTGAATTAAGTCTTTTTGTTGCCCTAACATCACTTTCTAGAATGATTATTAGTTCGTAAATAAATTCGTATGTGTACGATCTAAGGTTAGTATAAAAATAAATGTTTCATGTACGTACACTGGAAGAAAAAAAAACGATAATTGTATCATTAATAGACAATTGAGAATATAAAAAAATCGGGCGTGAGAAAGAATGATTCTTCGTAGGACTAATTAAATGGATTGATGAGTTGTAACATGTTCAATCTAATATACTTGTAAACATTTTACATAGATTAACAGGTTGTAAAAAGCGGGTTAAATTTTGTTTGAACGGCAAACACTCGGTTATTCGGGGGTTTTATCCTGTAAACGATGCTACCCACGATACGCTGCGAGCACAGGCCGTGCGAGTAACCAATACCCTCTATGTTGCACATCCATCCCAGAGGAAACCCACCGCCTTAAGGCCACTGTGGTAAAACCTCTTACCCACATCTATTTAATTCATCATTCATTTTTTGTGTCTGGTGGGATTTGAATCCCCCACCATTTGGTGGAGTGGATATACTCTTGTCTTCCAATGTGGAGGTCAAGGGTTCAAATCCCACCAGACACAAAAAATGAATGATAAAAAGCGGGTTAAATAGTTTGGTGCTCGACTAGCTTAACTAAATGAGGTTGACAAGTTAAACACGTTTATGGATCTAAGTTTAATCAAATGAGTTAAAATAAGCATTTAATAAATTAGATTAATCAGGTTAACTAGTAGTAGTGACTCAAACAACTTTCATTTATTGAGTCGGTTATGATATTTCAAACTTGATTACTATCATGTTTAAACCTTGACATGGTGAAAACTGGTGTAAAAATAAAATTAGCCGTTCTAAAAAAAACTTGATTAATATCATGTTTTGAGGTGTGTGATAATTTACCACACTTGCATAGTGATTATAAGATCAGCCGGAATGGTCCGTCAAAGCTGCCCGTGAGTTGAGATGGCACCCACCCATACCTGTGTGAGTGGGTTGCACCACTTCCTTTCGTGAGAATTCAAACGCTGTGAATTGAGAGGGGGAGAATGATGCTTCCAATCAAATGTTGTCATGTAATTACCAATTTAATTAAAATTTTTGTTTTAATAATAAAATAATACCAAATCACACAACCATATCCCTCCTATCAAACTTACATCGGTAAGTCCAGTCACTACCTTTCCGATAAACTCACACATGAACAATTTTGGTAGGCACCCAAAAGAATTTTATTAAGGCACCCAAGCCCACAAGCCCAAGTCCAATCCCCTTGGTTTTTTTTCTTTTTGAATGGCAATCCCAAACACAAAATGTCCAACGACTAGTACTCCCAATCTACCTTCCACCATATAATCAACGATCATAATATCGTGTAAATGCAAGTTCCAGTTTTGAACTTCTAATCAACGCTTCATAATGATTGATTACTGAAGGTTCAACCTCGATTTGGGTCTTGGATTGATAATCAACAGGTGCTTAACCCTAACTCCTCCTCTCTTTAGTTTAAAATCCGATGTTTTGGATATTAATTTCATTAGAATTTTGGATAATAGTTATAGAATTTTGTGAGAATAGATGTTTTGGGTATTATTAGTTTCGGATTTTCCTTAGTTTAAAATTCGATGGTTGAATGAACTGTTATGCGTAGAGAACATATACTGATATACATATCAGTTGGAATTTGGAAATAGATTTTTGTATCTTTGTGAGAAATATTTTATAGGGAGAATTGCATATATCCTCCTATTTTGAGCCTTAATTGCATATTTACCCATACCAAAACAACAATTGCATATTTATCCAATTTTGATCTAATAACAAACATACCCTTGGAAAATAGATGGAAATATATTTTAATTACCCAAGCAGATCGTTAGCTAGATGGTCATGAACTCAGGACACTGATGTTTTGCTCTGACTTTCCCCTTGAGTCTGGTACTTCTTCTCCATTCAATTTTGGATTTCAGCTCTGAGCCCTCTGTGACTTGAACAAGTTTGTCTCATTTCTTTTTTTTTTGGATTTCAGTTCTTCTCTTCTGCAATTTATTATCCATTTGATGAATGTTTCTAAAGCAAATATTGATTCCCATTTTGGGATTGCAGAAGCAAACTATTATTACAGAGATTATTCTCTTATCTGTCAGATGAATGTATGTGGTTGTGTAAAGTATGTATGCTACTATGTGAAACTATTATTTTACTTTTAATATTAAACAAAGATTTTTGTTTTGATTTATATGTATAAATATCGAATGCATAAATGCAATTTTTGATAATATAATAGATTGTATAGTTTAATACGGTGGGCATGAGAATTTAAGAAAGGGTATATATGCAATTTATATAATCTCAAGTACATAAGGGTAAAATACTGATTCTATAATTTATTTTTAATAAAATAAACATTATGGGTAAATTTGCAATATTTTTCAATAAAGAAGGGCATATATATAATTAAAATTTTTAGTTGGGTATATATGCAATTTTTAAAGTTTATATGGGGAAGTATGCAATTACCCCTATTTTATATTTTTTTATGATTTATGAACATAATTCTTGTTGATTGATCAGATTAAATAATGATATATACTTTTATTTACTAGGTTCTATGGAAAGGTTTTACAAGCCACAAATATCATCTTCCAAACCTAGTTTTGTTGATTTGGATAAGCTTCCTAGGGATCCTGCGGAGGAAAAGAGTTCTGGATTATCACCCTGATCAAAGAGATCAAATAAAGAGAAAGTTTTGCATTAATGGACATTTTCAACCACGAGGCCATGACTTTCCAAAGAGAATGATAGGGACTAAAGAGAGACGTTTCATCTGACCATGGTTTTATAAATATGGTGACAACTGGTTGGAGTACAATGTGAAAGGGGACAAAGCATTTTGCTTGTGTTGTTATTTATTTGTAGATTATGTTGGGAACCAAGGAGGACGTGATGTATTTTTAAAAGAAGGGTTTAATTGTTGGAATTAACAAGGCAGATTTGATATACACGTTTGTGAAGTTGGTAGTGCTAATAATAAAGCAGTTAAAAAAGTGAAGATTTGATAAATCAAAAGTAATCTATTGCCACTGCTCTTCATAAGCAAGGTGATATTGTACATAGAGCGATTCCAATTCGACCGAATGCTACAATTAATGCTTGTAGACTTTGTTTGAAGAATGCATTTTCGTGGTCACGACGAGAGCAAAACATATATATTTGCAAAGGAAATTTCTTGCAAATAATAATCCTACGCCATGATAAGGAACTTAGTGAATTACAAAGGCTGCAGGTAATAATCGATATTATCTCCAACTATTCAAAAAGATATTGCTAATTGTTTTGAGGAAGAAGTTCTAAATTTCATTTTCAAAGAAGTTGATGATGACGCATTTTCTTTGTTAGTTGATGAATCCAGTGATGTGTCAAAGAAGGAATAGATGACTATTGTATTACGATATGCTGACACACATGGACTCGTTAAGGAGATATTTGTTGGTCTTGTTCACGTGATGGAGTCATCTTCTTTGGCCCTTAAATATGCAATTGGCACTTTTTTTTTGCTAGTATGTATGGATTAAGTATTAAAAAGCTAAGAGGTCAAGGATATGATTAAGTATTAAAAAAAATATGCCAAGTGAGTTTAATGGATTAAAGGCAAAAATCTTAGAAGAAAATAACTCAACATATTATGTATATATTGTATTGTTCACCAACTTCAGTTAGTGGTTGTGGCGGTTGCAAGAAAGCATTTAAGTGTTGTGTACTTCTTTGACAATTTAAATATTTTCATGATTGTGGTTTGCTCTTCTTGAAACGATCAGGTATCTTACAGAAAAATGAACAAGAGAGAATGCAAAATGAAATTTGTAGTGGTATACTTGGAACGGGAAGTGTTAAACCAAGAGCTTTCTTTTATACGACCTGGAGATACAAAATTGAATTCTCATTACAGAACACTCACACGTCTAACTGATATATTTTCATCCATTATTAAAGCGCTTGTGTGGCAACCCTAAAACTTTTGCTTTCTTTCCCCAGCAACGACAGCTGATGCTGCGAACGCTACGACACAAGAATAATTTTCGGGACGAAAATTCCAATTACAAGGGGATGATGTGACATCCGAGAATTTCAAGGTTTACTTCCGTTCCGTTAGTTACGTTATAAGTGTTAACTTAGTAACTAATACTTAACTAGGCCGAATACGTCCACGTCCTTTGGTTGATCACCGAACCCGTCCATATGTGCTATGTGTTCATTTATCGATTGTCAGTATGTGCAATGTGATTTAAATGCATGGTTTAACATTACGAATAGCATGACAAATTGTAAATCCTTGATTATGTGACAAATTTGTATGTTTTAGGTTTCCAGCGAAACTACCGAGCGAAACTATAGTGTCGCCCGGTAGTTAGCTAAACTGCCTGATTTACTCATAATCAGAGCCAGTTTCGCCGGCCAGCGAAACTGCCTGCGAAACTAGCCTCTGATATAAATAATCTTAATAAACCCTAGTTCTCCTATTTGCCTCATTTACACAAAAACACACACTCTTCTCTGGAGAATCTGGTCAGCTGAAAACTATCAAGAGAAACCAAGATCTCAGCCTCAAGACAACAACCATTCGATTCCCTGATCGAATCGTGAGTCCCAAAACCTTCCTTTATGCCATTTTTATGTGCTTTCTATGTATTTCATCATAAAGCATGCTTAAACCTTCATGATATTGTTAGATCTTCTGTAGGAATGCTTAGGAATGCTAGATCTACCATAAAGTTGATAACTTTACGTGTAAAACTGATCCATGATAGAGATTTGTGCCATTTTAGTCATTTTAGGGTTTTAAATGTATTTTGGTGATTTGATGTTGAAAATGCATGTTTAAGGTGTTAAAGCTTACTGATTTATGTTGGTAAATGGGTATGTATGCTAGATAATGAACTGCATGTAATATGGAAGCTGTTAGATTGATTTTTAGGCTGATTTATGTGTTTTTCGCGACTAGCGAAACTGTGGTGTTCTCTGGGCGAAATTGTCCAGCGAAACTATGTATATCTCCTTCCAGCGACACTATGCAGCGAAACTGCAGTGTCGCCGGGTAAACCAACCAGACCAGCTCGAGCGAATCTACCGAGCGAAATTCCCTGAACGAAAGTTCAAACCAGTTTCGGGCGAAACTAGGCTAGCGAAACTGTGCCAACAGTTTCGAGCGAAACTAGCCTGGCGAAACTGTGTCATCGGGTATTGCCTAGCGAAAGTGCTGCCCGTGCACACAGCGAAACTGACTAGCGAAACTGCTAGCGAAACTGAGACCAGAATCCAAACTTGTGCAATTTGCTTGAATGTTATGCCATGACTTACCTGATTATGCCATGATGATACATGCTTTGACTTCTGATGTAAATGAACCCTTGCTTATAATCAACCATCGGTGTCGTGTGTTGTATGTCAAATCATAGTTTCAACGTGCTATGTTATGGGCCATAGTAACGTTAAGTGAAGATTAGACACCAAAACTAATACTTAAGAAATAAACGTGTTCATAGGTCTTCGTTAAGCAAAACTTGGATTATATAACAAGTGTAGCAGTGCAACCAAAGGTGAGTGTCACTAACCCGTTTACTGTGAGCCCGTTTGGGACACACTGAATAACTTAATGGAAAACAATGCTGACAACTTTACGAGTGCTATGCACCACTTGATGAAACTGAAAACTTAGAATGCTATGCATCTACTTGATGAACTTGAAGTGTTTTATGGGAAACACTTGTGAAACTTAACAAACTATTTTCTGAAACGAAAACCGTTTTAATATGACTAGTGTAGGTTAAAGTCTAAACCACATGATATCACATGATTTCTAAGGATTGCCTTTTTAACTGAAAAAGTCCTCAACTTAATTGTGCCATTAATTGTAAAGCGAGGGGATGTTGGGTAGATCTACTGGAGTTTGACAAACTCCGCCTCGTGACACTGGAGGTGCACGGAGGTACAATATCAGCCTATCTGACCGTGATCCCGAGAGGACACGGGGGAGGCAAAGCCGCGAGGACGAATGTCCGCAAAACAAAATGGCTGAAGGCTCTGCCTCTACTATACTTAATTGTCAGCTTTGGTACAAACTTCCTTAGTGCATGGAAACAACGGATTAGCTACCCGCGATATCGGTTGAGCACTTTAATTATACAAGACTAGTACATACCTGATAACTCTGTTACGGACAATAACTTTACTAGATAACAAATGTTTATGAATTGACGTATATAACTGAGCATTGCTTTTCACAAACAAATATTACGAATACATATGTTGACACGATTATGATTATGAGACCGGGCCAATGCATGACATGCCCACTGTGAACTCACCAACCGTTAGGTTGACACTTGTGTAGTTTTCACTTTTGCAGATCGTTGAAGAGTATCCATTGAAGGTTGGCATGGCACAAGAAGACATTTACTTTCATTAAACTAAATTGGGAATTTGAATTTGAAACAATGATTTGTAAAGCACGTGGTTAGTGCTAAGATACAATGTTTTATTCCGCTGCGTACTTTAAACTGTTTTTATTATGAACATTTGGACTTTACTCTGATTCGTTTAGTATTTGTAACTAATGTTGTGGTCCTGGTTTGCTCGCACCCCTTAACGGTAGGAGAAAGCCCTCAAACGTAGCAAGATTCCGATCGTCAAAGTTCGATGGAACTCAAAGCGTGGACCTGAATACACTTGGGAACGAGAGGATCAAATGAAGAAAAAGTATCCTCACTTGTTCGAGCAAACGTCCACGGAAACTCAAGGTATGATTTAATTTTGGGGACCAAAATTCCTTTAACAGGAGGAGGATGTGGCAACCCTAAAACTTTTGCTTTCTTTCCCCAGCAACGACAGCTGATGCTGCGAACGCTACGACACAAGAATAATTTTCGGGACGAAAATTCCAATTACAAGGGGATGATGTGACATCCGAGAATTTCAAGGTTTACTTCCGTTCCGTTAGTTACGTTATAAGTGTTAACTTAGTAACTAATACTTAACTAGGCCGAATACGTCCACGTCCTTTGGTTGATCACCGAACCCGCCCATATGTGCTATGTGTTCATTTATCGATTGTCATTATGTGCAATGTGATTTAAATGCATGATTTAACATTACGAATAGCATGACAAATTGTAAATCCTTGATTATGTGACAAATTTGTATGTTTTAGGTTTCCAGCGAAACTACCGAGCGAAACTATAGTGTCGACCGGTAGTTAGCTAAACTGCCTGATTTACTCATAATCAGAGCCAGTTTCGCCGGCCAGCGAAACTGCCAGCGAAACTAGCCTCTGATATAAATAATCTTAATAAACCCTAGTTCTCCTATTTGCCTCATTTACACAAAAACACACACTCTTCTCTGGAGAATCTGGTCAGCTGAAAACTATCAAGAGAAACCAAGATCTCAGCCTCAAGACAACAACCATTCGATTCCCTGATCGAATCGTGAGTCCCAAAACCTTCCTTTATGCCATTTTTATGTGCTTTCTATGTATTTCATCATAAAGCATGCTTAAACCTTCATGATATTGTTAGATCTTCTGTAGGAATGCTTAGGAATGCTAGATCTACCATAAAGTTGATAACTTTACGTGTAAAACTGATCCATGATAGAGATTTGTGCCATTTTAGTCATTTTAGGGTTTTAAATGTATTTTGGTGATTTGATGTTGAAAATGCATGTTTAAGGTGTTAAAGCTTACTGATTTATGTTGGTAAATGGGTATGTATGCTAGATAATGAACTGCATGTAATATGGAAGCTGTTAGATTGATTTTTAGGCTGATTTATGTGTTTTTCGCGACTAGCGAAACTGTGGTGTTCTCTGGGCGAAATTGTCCAGCGAAACTATGTATATCTCCTTCCAGCGACACTATGCAGCGAAACTGCAGTGTCGCCGGGTAAACCAACCAGACCAGCTCGAGCGAATCTACCGAGCGAAATTCCCTGAACGAAAGTTCAAACCAGTTTCGGGCGAAACTAGGCTAGCGAAACTGTGCCAACAGTTTCGAGCGAAACTAGCCTGGCGAAACTGTGTCATCGGGTATTGCCTAGCGAAAGTGCTGCCCGTGCACACAGCGAAACTGACTAGCGAAACTGCTAGCGAAACTGAGACCAGAATCCAAACTTGTGCAATTTGCTTGAATGTTATGCCATGACTTACCTGATTATGCCATGATGATACATGCTTTGACTTCTGATGTAAATGAACCCTTGCTTATAATCAACCATCGGTGTCGTGTGTTGTATGTCAAATCATAGTTTCAACGTGCTATGTTATGGGCCATAGTAACGTTAAGTGAAGATTAGACACCAAAACTAATACTTAAGAAATAAACGTGTTCATAGGTCTTCGTTAAGCAAAACTTGGATTATATAACAAGTGTAGCAGTGCAACCAAAGGTGAGTGTCACTAACCCGTTTACTGTGAGCCCGTTTGGGACACACTGAATAACTTAATGGAAAACAATGCTGACAACTTTACGAGTGCTATGCACCACTTGATGAAACTGAAAACTTAGAATGCTATGCATCTACTTGATGAACTTGAAGTGTTTTATGGGAAACACTTGTGAAACTTAACAAACTATTTTCTGAAATGAAAACCGTTTTAATATGACTAGTGTAGGTTAAAGTCTAAACCACATGATATCACATGATTTCTAAGGATTGCCTTTTTAACTGAAAAAGTCCTCAACTTAATTGTGCCATTAATTGTAAAGCGAGGGGATGTTGGGTAGATCTACTGGAGTTTGACAAACTCCGCCTCGTGACACTGGAGGTGCACGGAGGTACAATATCAGCCTATCTGACCGTGATCCCGAGAGGACACGGGGGAGGCAAAGCCGCGAGGACGAATGTCCGCAAAACAAAATGGCTGAAGGCTCTGCCTCTACTATACTTAATTGTCAGCTTTGGTACAAACTTCCTTAGTGCATGGAAACAACGGATTAGCTACCCGCGATATCGGTTGAGCACTTTAATTATACAAGACTAGTACATACCTGATAACTCTGTTACGGACAATAACTTTACTAGATAACAAATGTTTATGAATTGACGTATATAACTGAGCATTGCTTTTCACAAACAAATATTACGAATACATATGTTGACACGATTATGATTATGAGACCGGGCCAATGCATGACATGCCCACTGTGAACTCACCAACCGTTAGGTTGACACTTGTGTAGTTTTCACTTTTGCAGATCGTTGAAGAGTATCCATTGAAGGTTGGCATGGCACAAGAAGACATTTACTTTCATTAAACTAAATTGGGAATTTGAATTTGAAACAATGATTTGTAAAGCACGTGGTTAGTGCTAAGATACAATGTTTTATTCCGCTGCGTACTTTAAACTGTTTTTATTATGAACATTTGGACTTTACTCTGATTCGTTTAGTATTTGTAACTAATGGTTGTGGTCCTGGTTTGCTCGCACCCCTTAACGGTATAAACTCCGTTAGTGGTTATTTGGGGGTGTGACAGCTTGAATATGTTCAAGAAGAATGCAATAGCTCTTCTAGTCAAAATCAAGCTTTGAGTATGTTAAATTATTTGAGGTCATTCGAATTTGTATTTTATTTGCACTTAATGTACGAAGCTTTAGGGTTTACAAATTCATTATCAGAAGCTCTACAGAGAAATGATCAAGACATTTTGGAGGTTGTTACATTGATGGGAACGGCTAGACGAAATATGCAAAAAAATGTAGAGAAGAAGGTTTTCATCCACTTCTAAAGAAAATACGTTCTTTTTATGAAAACCATGATATTCAAGCTTTAGACAAAAGAGTATTTCAATGAGAGGGCTAAAAGAAAATAGGTAAAATATCACCAATGAACATTATTATAAGTTGATTGTTTTAACACTGTTATAGATATGGAAATTCGAGAGTTTGGTGATCGGTTTAATGAGATTAACACAGAATTACTTCAAATCATGTCGGCTTTCATCCCGTATAACTCGTTTTCTAATTTTGATGCATCAAAGTTGATGAGATTGTGTGAGTTTTATCCACATGATTTTGATAATGGAAAAAAATAGCTCTTGCGCATCAACTTGACTTGTATGTTGATAATGTGCGAAATGATGTAAAATTTGATAATTTGGGTGGTGTTAAAGATCTAGAACTATGGTGGAAACAACAAAATATAACAACAAAAAATATTTCATTTCCTTTGGTGTATTGGTTACTAAAGCTTAGATTAGTTTTGCTCATTACAAGCACATCAAACTAAGAGATTTTTTTAGCGGTTAAGATTGTCAAGACAAATTTACGTAATCGTATTGGTGAAGATTTTTCATATGGTTGTATAATTTGTACCGTAGAAAAAAAAAACAAATGAAAGTATTAAAAATGAAGTTGTAATTGATATTTTTAAAAGATAATAAACTTAACTTTAATGTGTATTTGGTTTTATTATATTTAATGAAGATTAACTCTCAGTGAGATTTTATTGATTTATTTTTACACCCGAGTAAAATAACAAAAATTTTCCATCCGCTATACTATCTTGGCTATCAAATGTATATTTGCTTCCATACGAAGCTTCTTCCCACGTCACACATATATTTTGTACACAATTTTATAGATTATAAATTCCGTGCGTACTTGTGAGAAAGAGATTGTTCTTCCGTACTTGCAAATTCGATTTTAGGGTTTATAATTGGGAAAATCACCAAAATGACCAAGTTTGACCAAGAAAAATCCGAAATGACCAACCAAAAGTATACTAACTCAAATGACCCACCCAATAGAATCCAACCATTTGTCATATTTTAACCAATCACAATCTCACATGTGTCCTCAATCTGACAAGTAGGCTAAATGTGGAACCCACTCTCAGCCAATACATGTTCGACACGTGGAAAAAAACTCAGAATACTAGGCTTGGCACCAGCTTTGTAACTGGGCCTCTACAAATCTGCCACGTGTCCTAGAAAAAAAACTCCCCCTTACCTCCCCCAGCTCCCCCTTACCTCCCCCTGACGGTGAAATCCGGCAGGTATTTCCGTTGTTCGATCAGAATTTGTTATTAGGAGGTGATTATGATGTTGAACAAATAGATCGGTTGCCGATCCGGCCTCCGGTGGATAAAATTTTCATTCAATCGCCTCGTGGATTTCCGCTGTCTACGGCGTCGGAACGTAACGAGAACGACGGCGATGCGACGGCCGGAGGAGCTTATTGCGACTGGTCCACACGAACGGCGACCGCCACGGCGGAGATGAGTAAAAAGAGCAACTCCACCGGCTTCTCGAAGCTCTGGAGATTGAAAGATATCGTCGGTCGGAGCAACAGCTCCGGACGTGACGCGTTTGTGTTCCTGAAAAGTTATGATAGGGCGGCGACGGCGACGGCAGCGACTTCATCTTCGAAGGCGGTCGCCGGTGACGGAATGTATAAGGTTGCCGGAGGAAAGGCATGAGTTGTTAAGAAAGGAATGAAGGGGAAGAAATCTACGGTATCGGCGCACGAGACTGTTATGACGGTTTGGTTTTCACGGTTTGGTACATGTTTCTTGAATTTCTTGAATTCTGGTCGACAGGAATCCATAAAAATGACCAGGGGGAGGTAAGGGGGAGTTGGGGGGAGGTAAGGGGGGGTTTTTTTTCTAGGACACGTGGCAGATTTGTAGAGGCCCGGTTACAAAGCTGGTGCCAAGCCTAGTATTCTGAGTTTTTTTCCACGTGTCGAACATGTATTGGCTGAGAGTGGGTTCCACATTTAGCCTACTTGTCAGATTGAGGACACATGTGAGATTGTGATTGGTTAAAATATGACAAATGGCTGGATTCTATTAGGTGGGTCATTTGAGTTAGTATACTTTTGGTTGGTCATTTCAGTTTTTTCTTGGTCAAACTTGGTTATTTTGGTGATTTTCCCTTTATAATTTCTATTTCGGGTTTTACGCTGCTTTCTTTTCTTCCTTAATATCCTACAAAACTGAAGATTATCCATCTCTCTGCTAACTTTGGATTTGGGTGTTCTTGATCTTCAATCATGAAAGAAGATCAACAACAAAACCGTTACATGTGCAGAGTTTGTAAACAAAGTTTTGCTAGCGGCAAAAAGCTAGGAGATCACATGAGGGTTCATTTAGGGTTAATTTCAATCTGCAGAAAAAAGGGTGATCAAGAAGCCCTTAATGGCGGCAAGGGTATTCAAGAAACTGTTAATGGCGAAAAGGGTGTTGATCTTGATGACGTAATGGAAAAGAAAAGTGATGAAGATGAAGATTATGGTGGTAATGCCAATGGGTATGTTTTAAGAGAGAATCCCAAAAGATCTTGGAGGGTTTCTTCTTCTTCTTCTTTTTCCGTCAAAGATGATGGTGAATCAAGAAGAGAGTGGATGAAGAAGAGTGTGTGTAAAGAGTGTGGAAAGGTTTTTGATTCACAAAAGGGTTTGTACGGTCACATGAGATGTCATTCGATGAAAAGATCTCAGCCGTTGGATGAATCTTGTTCATTGTTATCATCGGTGGAACAGGATGGTGGAGTTGCAAATCCAGTAAGAAAAAAGAGATCATGCACAAGTTACAAGTCTTTTAAGCATGATCATCATATCAGCAGTGGTTTGAGTTATGATGATGATAATGATGGAGTTTTGAAAGGGGCTCTTTGCTTGATGATGCTTTCAAGGGGAGTGAGAAGTTTAGATGGGTTAGATGCTTAAATTGATTAATTTTTATGAAGATGAATTTGGTTTTTCTGATACTACAATCTTGGATTCATGGCTTCATCTTCATGCTACTGATGTGGTTCATAGTGACATCAAGTGGAGCCCATTAAGCAACATGTTCTGTGTTCAAATCCTGTGAACTAAATATGGCGTAGTGATTTAAGTGTGTAAAAAATGTGCCACTTTGTTAAAAGAAAATATTGGTTTCAAATTAGTCTAGATCATGGCTACTTTATGTTTGCACTTGGTTAATAATATAATTCAGTGCTCATTAAAACAACAATTTAACTCCATGTTAAAGTGACTGATTTGTGGAATCCTACCATTTGTAAATGTAAATGAAGATTATACAAAACATAACATTATATTAACCATGTTAAGTGGGTTGTTTTTAAGTTACAAAATTTTTAAGGAAAAATTGTATGAAATAATCCAAACTTTTCCACGTTCGCAAATAATAATCTCACATTTCGATATTGCAAGGGGCAGTCCCACCTTGTCATTATTTTGCAACGAACAGTCCCTCCGTTAAAAAAATTTAACGCCGTCAAATACTGATGACGTGTAATCCGATGTGTACTCCGGCGACCTGAGATTTTTCCAGCGACCTGCGATTTTTTCCGGCGAACCAAACCCAAAACAACCAACCAACTTCAATCAAGCATATCTTGATAATAAATTGACGAAAATCGAATCCGAGAAATGCGTTGAACTCGTATCCACTAAACGAACAAATCTAGCACCATACTTGATATGTTTCGTTAAGCTTTGAAGGCCGAATAACTTGCTCCGACAACTATGAAAAATCGAGTAACTGTGATTTGCTCAAAACACATGAAATTGAAAACCGATTGTTGAAATAGACTCGTGTGATCAAACTGAATGTGTAGGTATCAATATTACACAAGATCGTTGAGTTTTTTGTATGTATGTTCTTCCAAGTTCTTCAATGGCGATTTGAGAAATACTCAACCATATCGTATAAATTTGGTACCAATAGAATCGTTTTTATCTCACAAATCTGTTGCAACAATCAGAACGTGTTTTGGTGTTGATTTGAGAAGATTTCAAGTTCACAAAAAACTTAGTTCGTCGGAGATAGTCGTTCGATGCTCAAACCTCATCAAAACATATAAACTATGGTACTAGTTTGAATCCTCTCGTCGTCACGAATCTGTAGCAATTTACGGAATCGATTTTCGTCAAGATTTAAAGAAGATATGTTAGTTTGAAGGTGGTTGGTTAATTGGGTTTTTGTTGGTGGCTGGTGGCCGGAGAAGACGACCGGAGATGGTGGTGGCTGGTGGTTGGTGGCCGGAGAAGACCGGAGGTCGCCGGAGAAGACGACCGGTGGTGGCTGTTGGTGGTGGGGGTGGTGGCTGTTGGTGGTGGGGGTGATGGAGTGATGATTAGGATGGTGACTGGATAAAATTAAGAAAAAAAATTGCCACGTCACTCGCCACGTCAGCAAGATTTGACGCCGTTAGTTTTTTTTTAACGGCGGGACTGTTCGTTGCAAAATAATGACAAGGTGGGACTGCATTTTGCAATTTCGAAAGGTGAAATTATTATTTGCGAACGGGGAAAATTTTGAATTATTTAATGCAATTTTTCCAAATTTTAAGTTTATACTAGTTAGAATTAATGTTTTTAACAGTCATGAAGTCCTTTTTGTTCCCTGACATCACTTTATAGATTGATTTGACTAGTTCGTAAATAAATTCGTAGATCTAAGGATAGTATAAAAATAAATGTTTGATGTACATATACACTGAAAAAAAAACGATAATTGTGTCGTTAATAGACAATTGAGGATAATTATAAAAAAAAAATCTGACGTGTTGTAACGTGTTCAATCTGATATAGTTGTAAACATTTTACGTAGATTAACATATTGTAAAAAGTGGGTTAAATAGTTTGGTGCTCGATCAAATACAGCCATTTATTAAATTAGATTAAACATGTTAACTTTTTTTGTTTTAACGATATATTGGGCTCAGCGGCATTACCTCTTCATATACTCATCTCCAATTTCATAGGAAACCTAGATATTTCTAGGAAACCCCGGTTTCTAGCTTAGGGAAAAAAATTTGCTCACACCCGTTTTCGAACACAAGACCTTAAGGTCTCAAGTACTTTCTCCTAAAATATCATTAAGCTATGAGCTAATTGGTTAATTAGTAGTGACTCAAACAACTTTCATTATTGAAAGAGTTAGATATGATATCTCAAACTTGATCATTTGTGTATCATGTTTTGAGTTGTGTCATAAATTACCACCCTTACATAGTGATTATAACTATTTATTGCATCATTTCTCGAAGTCATATACGACATCTAGAGCTTTAAAAGCTTAATGATTAATGTTACATTTACTAACAGATTCAGAGTTTTTTATGAGCGCGGTGGTATTGTTGTAAAACTCGTCCGAAACGATCGAGTTCATTCATCACCTCATAACATATTCTTGAATAGTTAAAAAAGATAAAGTTTACTGAACACAAAAAGTTTTTACCACATCTACCAATAGTTCTACTTATCTTAGAAAGAAAATAAAAATTAAAAACAAACTAAAACTATACTAATTTGAAACTAACATGGTGAAACATGATCTTGAATTCAGCCTACCGTTTGCAAATAGGTCCCATTATGAACCCAATTTGGCCTGAACCCAATTTGTTGATACCTTCAAGTCTATGAATATTTAGAATATTCTTGTAGACCCTTTTGCCACCCTAAAGCTTGACCCGACCCGGATTCTACAACCAAACCTTTTTAGACTAGTTCATCAATTTAACCCATCTAAATTCCTCACTCCCCTAGAAAGCATCATCAAGCAAAGAGCCCCTTTCAAAACTCCATCATCATACCTCAAACCACTGCTCATATGATCATCATGCTTAAAAGACTTGTACCTCACGCATGATCTCTTTTTCTTCCCGGATTTGAAACTCTGCCATCATGTTCCTCCGATGATGATTCATCCAACGGTCGAGATCTTTTCATCGAATGACATCTCATGTGACCGTGCAAACCCTTCACTGAATCGAAAACCTTTCCACATTGTTTACACACACTCTTCTTCATCCACTCTCTTCTTGATTCACCATCATCTTCTTCACTTTTCTTCATCATTACATAACCAAAATCAACACCCTTTTCACCATTAACCGTTTCTTGAATACCCTTTCCGCCATTGATTGCTTCTTGATCACTCTTTTTTCTGCAGATTGAAATTAACCCTAAATGACCCCTCATGTGATCTTCTTTCATGATTGAAGATCAAGAACACCAAAATCAAGAGTACGCAGAAAGAACTTGGAGAGGACACTTTGAGGATTCAATTTAATGGCCGTATGTGGCGTAGGGAAGAAGATTGGTATGGGAGCATGCATATATAGATATTTATCCCCTAATCTATCTAAATAAATATTATCTATACGTTTTAAACATGAGATATATACTCATTTTTTTATTTATTTTCGTTTTAAGACAACTTTACCCTTTCTATTGTTAATTTTTTTTAAACTAAAGTTAAATTAATTTCGATCGCAAAACGATCCGGATCACTATATTGATTTGTCACTTGAGTGAAAGGGGATTACTCGGGTGTGATTTATTTGTTGAATGATTCATTTGTTCTCTTGGTTTGAATTGAACTATTGGTTTGTTGATTCCAATTCTAAGGGCATGGGGTATACCCATGTGGTGTGGTGGTGGTGTGGTCGCCATGTAGGCGCTGACTGGACCACATGACACCACCACATACATGGTGGTATACCCATGTGGTGTGGTCCTATTTTTTTTATATTTTCTTTTTCTTTTTATTTTTATTTTTTTAAATGATTTAAATTAACAAATAAATAAAAGTAACAAATAAATAAACAAAACTACAAATAAATAAATAAAAATAACAAAATACAAACACCATAAAAAAACATTAATACGCCTACTTAAAATTTATAAAAAAAACAAACATTTTCGAAACAAAAAATACAATGCCAATTCCCCCCAAAAAAAAAACCAACACTACGCATTTCCCCTCGCACGCTCGTAAATGTGATCGATCAAATCCGCCTTGAGCTGGTTATGTATTTCTCGGTTTCTTATTTCTTGTCGTTTCGCCCGTTTTTCATCCTCTTGAATTTCAGGATATGTAATATCCAACTCCTCCTCGTGAAACTGACAAATAACATGTTCTTCATCCTCAAGAGTCATGCTATGGAGAATCAAACACGCTCGCATCACGTTGGCTATTTTGTTTTCGTGCCAACATCTCGTCGGGTTGCTAATAATTTGCCACTTTAGTTTTAGGCGGGAGAAAGTGCGCTCGATGTCTTTCCTTGCAGCACTATGAGCCTCTGTGTACACTTTACGTCTCTCACCAACGGGGGCTGTAAAACCTTTGACAATGGTAGAAAGTTCGGGATATATCCCGTCCCCCAAGTAATATCCCTGTTTGTACATGTTTCCTCCTACCTGAAAGGAGGAGTCATGCTCCTGTCCCTCAATGATGTGATCAAATATAGGTGAACGATCCAAAACGTTTATGTCGTTGTTGGACCCCGAGACACCAAAATATTGATGCCAAATCCACATATCATACCGTGTTTCGGGTCTTCGGAGGCGTCGATATACGCCTCGATCAAGTCAAGCTCCTCCTCGAGATCCCATTTTGATTTTTTTTCCGTTGGAGCCGTGGTACCCTCGACGGGTTGTTTTCCCTTTCCTCTTCCTTTTTTAACCCGAGTATTGACTTGGGTCTCCGGGACCACTTCGACATCGTCATCGTCTTGCTCGAATAACGGCGTTTGGGGATGAGATGGAAATTGAAATGGAGTAGGAGCTTGCGGTTGACCCCATTGAGCATAGTTGTTGAAGTTGGGGTTGGGGTTGTACATGTTATGAGGGGGGTTCGGGCCCGTGTAAAGAGGGTTCGGTTGACCCGCGTACATGGGCATTTGCCACGGGTTTGGATGATTTGGGGGGACCGGGTATTGATTGCTAGAACTTTGGTTTGGATTCATTGTGTAAACTAGCAAAAATAAAGAAGAAAAGTAGAAGAAGAGAATGATTGTATATAAAAATATGGTGTGGTGGGGTTTAAATAATGAGAATGTTTGTATATAGAGAATGTTTAATAATAATTAAATAAACAAAATTTTTATTAAGGAAACTAGTCCCCCAACGGTTAAATAATTAAAGAATTTAACTTTGAATTTGTATCAAATTGAAGACACCACGTGCGTGGAGATATCGGCGCCCTCCAATACGCCAACTCGATTGCGCCATACTGGGGTGGTGAACACGGCTTATAACGGCATGGTGTGCGGTAATACGCCGGGTATACCGGTTGGTCTAAGTTCCGCTAGAGTGTGTAATACATCACGCTTCCTCCCCCTCTCCCCTTCCACGTTAGAAATTTTTAGCCCCTCTTAGCCCATATTATGTTTAGATATTTTCGACCTAAATTTAACGTATTTAATTTTTCTAACATTTTAGTCCAATTTACTAAAATATTAAAAATGTCGCAATTTTTTATTAATATATGGACAAAATAATATTCAAAATACATTGCACCAAAAATCTTTATGTTACAAAAAGTTATATGTCGAAAAGCAAGGTTTAACATAAAAGATATGGGTTTGCAAGTATGATATAAGCTTGTTAAATAGATACATACCGGTAATTCAAGGTACAAACACCGGAAGAGTATGATGAAATTACTAGAGATAGACTTAGAAATTCATTAGGGAAAAACACGAAAATAACCATTGTTGACTTTGAAACTATAGTTTTGACCCTTTGAATTCCACTTCTCCAAATTGACCTCCACCAATGGAACAAAGACAAATCACCAGTTCCGTCTAAAAGGTTTGTGTAAACATCCAATTGAAACTTCACGCATGTACAGTTAGTCATACCGGCGCAATAATGGACCCCGCCCAGATCATTTTCTTGCAACTTTATAGCATCACATTCCGAAGCATCCGAGGCAGACACGTGTCCACATATAAAACCCAAATACCATACCGGCTGAATACCTTTTAGCCGGCTAATTTCAGCCGCCCAAGCCGACAACTTAATTTAGTCCGGTGGAGATATAATTTAGGCGGTTTTTTCACAGTTATTAATTCCATCGAGAAGAGTCGGAGCACAATTGGGGGAAATCAAAATTAACCAAAGGCGAGTCTCTTTGCTGGTAATTTGGTTTTCATGGTTTTAATGAGTTCATCCTCTGATTAGAGTTGGAGCCACCTACACTCTGTTTCACCCATCTAAATTTAATTTTAATTCTGTGATTGTCTGTTTGTTTTTTGGGTCCCTTGTTTTTTTTATTGGTGACATGGTTTGTCTTGACAACATGATGAGTTCATACGTCCCTAGTTTCAGAACAATTACTTCAATTATGGAGGAGCCATTAGAGGGTCCTGAACCATGGACCAGTGCACAGGAGGAGGCACTCGTACAAGCATGGGTTTTTGTTCGACAAACAAGCCCTAATGTGAATACGCTAGAATTCTGGGATTTGGTTCAGAAACGGTTTCATGTGATACTTGGAGGTGAAAGGTGCAGGAACAATCACGAAGTTATGACGAAGTGCCTTCATCTCCGACAGGCGATGTTGTTTTGGAGGAGCGTATATGATGATGTTTACAAGGAGCGTGTGGAAGAATGGAATGAAACTGACATCTGGGAGATGGCCCAAAACCTGTACCGAAAAACCAAAGGTACCAGTTTCAACCATCTTGGTAGTTGGGAGGTTGCTCAAGGGACATAATTCATAGAGTAACTCTTGGTGAAAATTGCTACATTTATTGTTTTATGTCTAATTTGTATGGATTTTCACTATGTTTGTTGGTTATGAACAATCCACTGTTATTTGGATTCATAGTTAGAATTATATCTGGTCCAATCTTCAACCGTTTCAAACTTAAGATTGTCATTTCCTACCGCAAGAAATTCATTTTTTGACTACAGCTGGTCCAATCTTCTACCGGAAGAAATTAAATCCTTACTATTTAATAAATATTTAACAAATATATTTAAAATTGAGTATACAAAAACTTAAATATTTAATAAATATATATATATAAATCCGGTCCAATCTTCCGACTCAAATTCTTGTATATACCCTTTTTAATATTGTCATTTCCGTGTCAAATTTAATATATATCAATGTAATAATAAGATTCTGACAATGTAGAGTTGTAGAGTTGCTAGTTAATAATAAGCACTTTACAGCTGGAGTTTTTTTTTACCAGATAGGTGTATTAACAAAATAAAAAAAAACTTTTATATAAAATATCTAAAACGTTATAATTTACTACAGTTGTTCCCGTCCCAACTTTACTTTTATATAACAAAACTTTAATAAATAAATAAATAAATAAATAAAACCAAAATTTAATAAATAAATTAGATCCTATTTAGATGTTCATATCGCTGATGATAACTCTAAGGACTTCCGATTACACTTTTAATATATTATATATTTTCACTATTAAAAAAATTAGTATCTCTATAAAAAAATTATACAAATATAAATTTATATAATAGTTGTTTTGGAATTTTTTTTATAATTATTAGTATATGACGAGCCTATAGTATAACACAGAGAGGTCTTTTTTACTTATTGGAAAATTATTTATTATAAGTTTGACTAACTCTTAAATTTTATGGGGATGACAAGTGTATTTTTTAAGTAATTAAAATATGAAAAAAGTTTATGTTTATTAGATAGTGTATATATATATATATATATATATATATATATATATATATATATATATAGATTATTTTACACCCCACCTTCTCACACAACCTTCTGCTACACACCTTCACCCGGAGATGAACAGTGTGGAGTAGATAGGCTTCCGTCCCATCATTCTGACGTGAAGTTATTGTCATTTCCGCTTCAAATTTCACCCGGATATTAGAATATAATTGTTAATTTAAGATTGTCCCATTTCCGACTAAAATGTAAAATATTTAAAACCACTGCAAATTCATTCTACCGGAAGAAATTCATTTTTTTACCACAGCTGCTCCAATCTTCTACCGGAAGAAATTAAATCCGTAATATTTAATAAATACTTAATAAATATATTTAATAAATATATTTGATAAATACTTATTAAATATATTTAATAAATATTTAAAATTGAGTATAAATAAATTTAAATATTTAATAAATATATATATATACATCCGGTCCAATCTTCCGACTCAAGTCCTATAGGTAATAATAAGATTCTGACAGTGTAGAGTTGTAGAGTTGCTAGTTAATAAATAGCACTTTACAGCTGGAGTTTTTTGTACCAGATAGGTGTATTAACAAAATAAAAAAAATCCTTTTATATAAAATATCTAAAACGTTTTTATTTTATTTTATTAGGAAATCTTCCTTTACTTTTATATAACAAAACTTTAATTAATAAATAAAATTAGATCATATTTAGATGTTGATATCGCTGATGACAACTCTAAAGGACTTCCGATTCAAATTTTATCCGGAAATGTTATAAATTACTACAGTTGTTCCCGTCCCAACTTTCATCCGGTTTGTTAAGATGGCCACTTCCGATACAAATATTTTTCCGCCTATACCTTTTTTTACAACATCCGTCCGAAGGAACAGTTCTTAAATTATTTGAAGTACATCCGTTCGAAGGAACAGTTCTAATATATTATGTATTTTCACTATTAAAAAAATTAGTATATCTATAACAAAATGATACACTTCTAAATATAAAATTTATATAATAGTCATTTTGGATTTTTTTTAAAATTATTATTATATGACGAGCAATTCAAAAACTTTAAATAAAATAAACCCTAGTATGGATATTAAGTATTTGGATAATTATTTATTATAAGTTTGACTAACTCTAAATTTTTGTGGTGATGACGAGTGTATTTTTTAGTAATTAAAGTATGACAAAAGATTATGTTTTTTATATATTTCAAATATAGATAGATATAGATATAGATATATATTAATAAAAAAATGAAATTAGTTTACACCCCCACCTTCTCACGCAACCTTCTGCTACACACCTTCACCCGGAGATGAACA
>JBCNJP010006526.1:0-15000 GCA_039602395.1 Deinandra increscens subsp. villosa
CAATGCGATATGGCGGCAACACACTTAGTAAAACTAATGAAAACAATGAAAGCATTTTGGAATGACGCTTATAAACACGGAAGAACTTTCGTGCTTTCGTCAATAACATTTTTAAAAATGTGTGGATGCAAAATATAGTTTTGAAACCTAGTATTTGCTAGTAATATAGTATGTGTATTCATATTAAACATTTATCTTCCTATTGTAATGTATTGCTATAGACGTGTTGATGTGTTGGTTTAATATACTTGTTATAGTCATAGTTAAGATTGTAGTTACTTATAGTTTGTAAGTGAAAAAAATGTTTTTTAAGGTGACGGTACTAACTCATTTATAACAAAAACATAAATTGATATACCCCCAAGTACTAACTCATCGTAAAAAGATTTTCGCCTAAAAAATTGAGGTTTAAATTACGGCCAAAAACATACAATCGGATGATATTAAACTAAATGTGGAATGAAAAACATCTGCAACTTTTTGGACATCAGTTTTGTTGTTTCAATGGAATTCTTTTATGAATTTCTATCGAGGATTCTCATTTACAGCAAGTTATTGCAAATCAATGGGAGATCATAACTCAATTTCAACTTTTAAAAGCAATGTCTGTTACAAACAATTGCAAAAAAGAATTAAAAGAAGCTTCTTCCAAAAAAACAACCAAAACAATGCATTCCATAAATAACATACCCTATAATGCCTAAGTAAGTATGGCAACAAAACCTATTGAAAGAAAAAATCCACATGTAAACAGAATTAATGTAAACAGAATTAAGAAGAAACTATTATAACAAACTCAGCTGCAGCCACATTTAACTCTTTAATTACTAAACGGACTTAACATTGAGCTCAGCCATTGCATTATTAGAAACAAATTAAGAAGGCAATATGCAGGTTATGGCCTACAGTGAATGTACCTTTAACTTGGAGGCAATCGGTAAACTTCAAACTCAGATGCCGAGGAAAGAGGGACCCTGATGTAAAGAGAATTAAGTTCAGCCCCCTAAAACCTTGCTATAAGGTATACTTACACAATACAGTCCATATTAATATATAAAATTTGGATCACACAATGTGCCATCTCCAACTTTTGTTTACTTATTTCCCAACTCAGTCGTAAATCATCATAGGAAGGAACATAACTGAAATGCATCATTCAATCAAAATCCCCAACTCATATTAATCACAAGTACAAGGTTGATAATTTGGTTTTATGTAATTAAGCACATCATTAGCATATTATTAAATATCCCTTTATAGTAGCTACTAACACTAAAAGAAGTGTAGCTTCTGCGGCTTCTGTATATGCGTATCACCAACAATGAAAATGCATCTAATATGAAATCTAACAAAAAGGTTAAAACACTTGCCATTATATCAGGGATTACTTAAGGGTGGCCCATGTATGCAAGCTTCCACCCGAGTGTCCAACCACAGCACGCTAGAAACAAAAATTGTAATTCTGATCAGTTTTTTTATAGGGATATTAAATAAAAAAACCAATAATCAAAGGTGTCAAAATGCATAACGGGTCGAAAGGTGTTTGGGAGAAAGCTTATATTTTAGTACAGCAATGCAGCCTACAGATTATATTGGGTTAATCCACATCCTCTTTTAGTCTCATTTCAAAAATTATATAAGAGACCAATGTGAGAGGAATCATGCAATCAAGATAAAGTTCTTACTTGTATGCCTTGATTTTTCAATTGGGTTATATAAGAACAGACCAGTTTATGAATGTCTTGTATTCATATCTTTTCTTTCTTTCCATATACTCTTGATTGCCAGATATACTCCAATCTACAAATGTGCCATAGGAGCAACAATAAACAACATTTTAGGTGAGTGTGGAGATTTATGTCATCAGTGAGAGCACAAGAAGTATCAACACTGTAACATGTCACTTTTGTCATGCTCTCATGGTCCTAAACAATAGCAAATATTCATCTAGCTCTTAAAGTATCTTTTAGGTGACACATTCACAATGAAGACATAATACTTTGTGATTGTCAGGTTGTAACCTTATTGAACGGATATCCAAGAACATGTGAATATAAGACATACCAAGAGAGATTATAATTAACTCCGAAGTAACAACTGGTTTCCCATTTGGAGATCAACATCATGAAGTACCTGCACCAACAAGCACCATTACCTTAATTTACCATGATTCATACCAACAAAATAAAACATAAAAAGCTTAAGTAACATACTAAATGGCCTTACTTTATCATAACCTATTTTCAAGAAACGATGAATAAATAGCACAAAATGGTTTTTGAGCCCTTCGTTTGTTAAACCTGTAGGGAAGGGTAGCCTTTGTCTTTGGCATCATCTGATTTATTAAGTGGTGGATCACAATCTGTATAGTAAACATATTACACAGTTTCATGTAAGCAAAAAAAACAGATGAAGTTGAAACTTGAATATTAGCTAATACAGGGTTTCGAAGCTCAAACACTGCTCTTGCTCCTTCCTGCTATAATACACAAATGAAGTTGAAACTTGAAATTATCTCAAATATGCAGTTTGAGTCGAAATCTACAAATGAAAAAGTAAAACACCATTCAAGATATCATAGAAGCAAAAGAAAAAAGATTGTAATAATACCTTAAATATTGCTTAGATACATGAAAACTATGACCCTATATCCCTATATAACAGAACGAATAACATATCAGAAATATAAAAGGTCAACACCTGAATCCAGATTTAGGAACATGGAACTGAACAAGCATCAGATAACTCAGCAGAAACTATGAGATGCAATATGTAAGGAAGCATAATCCACCTAGAAGTTGACAACTTCACATATGATGTATACATGTGACATCCGAGAATTTCAAGGTTAACTTCCGTTAGACAAACCCCGTTAGTTACGTTATAAGTGTTAACTTAGTAACTAGTGCTTAACTAGACCGAATACGTCCACGTCCTTTGGTTGATCACCGAACCCGTCCATACATGTTATGTGTTCAATGTGATTTAAATGCATGATTTAATATTATGAATAGCATGACAAATTGTAAATTCTTGATTATGTGGCAAATTGTATGATTTTGGTTTCCAGCGAAACTACCGAGCGAAATTATAGTGTCGCCCGGTAGTTAGCTAAGCTGCCTGATTTACGTGTGATCAGAGACAGTTTCGCTGACCAGCGAAACTGCCAGCGAAACTATCCCCTGATATAAAAGATCTTAATAAACCCTAGTTCTCATAATTGCCTCTTTTTCACACAAAACACACACCACTTCTCCATCTGCTCTCTCTCGAGATTTCTGGTCATTTAAGGAGATCATCAAGAGAATCATCACCTCACCTCACTCATTCGATCCTCGATCAAACCGTGAGTCACAAAAACCCTTTACATGCACCTTTTATGTGTTTTCTTTAAAAAGCATGATCAAGCCTGCATATAATCGTTAGATCTTCTGTATTTATGTTTAGGAAGGTTAGATCTGTTATAAAGTCACAAACTTTACGATTGAAATCCATCCATGTTGAAGATTCATGCAATTTAGGTCAAAATATGTTGAAAATGGGTTTTAGAGTATTTTTGAAGATTTGATGATGTAAAACCATGTTTATGATGATTAAAATGCTACTGTGATGTTCCTAAATGCCTATATATGCTTAGAAATGAATTACATGATGTATAGAGGCTGTTAGAAAGATTTTTGTTAGTTTTTCGGGTTTTTCTTGCGACTAGCGAAACTGTATGTTCATAGGGCGAAACTATCCAGCGAAACTGTATAGTTCCTCCGAGCGACACTGCCTAGCGAAACTATAGTTTCGCCGGGTAAACCAAACCAGACCAGCTCGAACGAAATTGCCGAGCGAAATTCCCTGAACGAAAGTTCAAACCAGTTTCGGGCGAAACTAGGCTAGCGAAACTGTGTCAACAGTTTCGGGCGAAACTAGCCTAGCGAAACTGTGTTATCGGGTACAGCCTAATGAAAGTGCTGCCCGTGCACCTAGCGAAATTACCTAGCGAAACTGCTAGCGAAACTATGACCAGAACCCAAACTTGTGCAATTTGCTTGAATATTATGCCATGACTTACATGATTATGCTATGATGATACATGTTTGATTTCTGTAATATGTGAACCCTTGTTTATGATCTACCATCGGTGTCGTGTGTCGTTATGTCGAGTCGTAGTTCAAACGTGCTATGTTATGGGCCATAGTGACGTTAAGTTAAAGTTTAGACACAACCTAACATCTAAGACCTTAATGTGATTACTAGGTCTTCGTTAGCAAACATAAATTGGATTAACAAGTGTAGCTGAGCAACCTAAGGTGAGTTTCACAAACCCTTTAATTGTGAGCCGTTTGGGTCACAGCGAATACACGTAACGGAAAACAACGCCGACATCATTGAGGTATTACCAGAAGGGATACCTGCTATGGAAGTTGGAGTGCTTTATGGGGAGCACTTGCAACTGTCCATCCTTGGGATTTCTAATGAAATCCGGAACGAATATTGTGACACTTAAATCTTTTTAGGATTTCAGATGAAATCCAGAATAAACATTTTAATATGACTAGTGTAGGTTAAAGTCTAAACCAAATGATATCACATGATTTCTAAGGATGCTTTAAAACTTAAAGTCCTCAACTTAGTACTGATGATCTGGAAAGCGAGGGGATGTTGGGTAGATCTACTGAGGGTTTGACAAACCCTGCTCCGCGGTACACAAATGTGTAGCCAACCGGCCGGGGGCCGAACGGAGTTCAATATCAGCCTGTTTTAGTTGTGGGTCCTGGGAGGGACACAACTGGAGGCACCAACCATCGGCTATTGCCGAACTCTGTTACGTCAGCTTTCAGCCCTAGTACGACTTCCTTAGTGCATGGAAACCAGATTAGCTACCCGCGATATCGGTTGACTACTTTAACTTTTACATAATTAGTGCATATTCGGTAATCAAACACTTGGCAATGTTTTACAAAAACCATACTACTTATATACATATGTTGATACATACGATTATGAGACCGGGCCAATGCATGTCATGCCCACCGTGAACTCACCAACCGTTAGGTTGACACTTGTGTGGTTTTCACTTTTGCAGATCGCTAAAGAGTATCCGCTGAAGGTTGGCATGGCACGTGAAGACTTAAATTTTATTAAACTTAACTCGGGAATTTAGATACAATGACTTGTTTATGTAAAGCACGTGGTTAGTGCTAAGACAATTATTTTTCCGCTGCGTATATTTTAGAAAATGTTTTTATTATTAATGCTTGAACTTTACTCTGGTTCATTTAGTATTTGTAACTAATGGTTGTGGTCCTGGTCTGCGTGCACCCCTTAACGGTATAAACTCCGTTAGTGGTTATTTGGGGGTGTGACAGATTGGCATCAGAGCCATAAGTTGCAGAGAACTGGAATCATTTTTGAAAACGATTTGGAAACTGCAACTTGAAACCTTAGTTACAAACGAACAACCAAATTCCCAAAACAAAATTTTTACGTGCCAACCTGGGATACTCGCTCTGCTGTGTAAGTAAATACTTCATATGTATATATACGTATAGATATATATAGACCGTGTCTAGGTAGTCTAACGGAAAGACCTTAGGAAAATTGTCACACACGAATCCGAAACGCGAACGACAGTACGCGCACTACTTCTGGGGAAAGCGACAAAGAAACGATGCTACACGCTACGTCCTGATTTCTGCTACGACGACTACGCCGACAGTGACTTTTATGGGGAAGCCGACTTTCGACGATAGTACTCACGACAATCTCCGACGACGCCTCAATTTTGCACAAAATTTTTCTGGACTAATAGAGGGATAATGGGGAAATTGCTAATATACATATTATGGGATATGTATAGCTTATAACTGTGACTGAACACTGTCTACTTTCACAATCCAGAAAATGTCTGGAAGAGCAGGAAGGAACAACATCAGCTTGACGCCTGCGCAATTGCAAGCAATGATCAACGAGCATGTGCAAGCCGCCGTGGCTGCCGTGCAAGCTACAATTGCCGCCCATGGTAATTGATTACGCCGGTTAAGGCACAAGGAGGTATATATATATATTTTGACCTGTTTAATTTTGAAACCCGAGTTATTAATTGCATCAGGAAACGTCCATCACTGCACATTTAAAACCTTCATGGACTGCAAGCCAATGACGTTCTCTGGCGAAGAAGGAGCGGTAGGACTCCTTAGGTGGATCGAGAAGTCCGAGAAGGTCTTCTCCATGTGTAACTGCCCGGCTGAAAACAAAGTGAAGTTTGCTACTGGTACCTTCGAGGGGGCAGCTCTGTCTTGGTGGAACGCGGAGATTCAAATGATTGGGAATGATGCGGCTAACAACATGGAATGGGGAGCATTCAAAGAACTGATTATGGAGGAATACTGTCCACGCGACCAAGTCAAGAAGCTCGAAGGAGAATTTTTGAACTCCAAGATGATTGGATCTGAAGTCGAAGAGTACACTGCACGATACCACGAGTACACAGCACTGTGTCCGTCTATGATCGACGCTGAGTTCAAGCGCATTGAGCGTTATCTGGAGGGTCTCGTACCCCAAATCAAGAGTCTGGTGACTGCTAGCAACCCAGTAACTGTGCAACAAGCCATCCGTTTGGCTCACAAGTTGACTGATCAGGAGGTTGAAAGAGGTACACTTCCTGCCAGAATCTCTGAGAAGACTGCCTTGAGTGGCAAAAGAAAGGCTGAAGAAGAAGCTCCAGCAATGTCTGTGAATCAATCTGGGAGATCCTCAAACTCCCAGTATCAGAACAAGCGACCTGACAACACAAGATCCACTTTCAATTATGGCAGCAACAGTGGGAGCAACAACCGTCAAGGCGGTAATGGGAACTACAAAGGCAAGGCTCCGTTTTGCAACAAGTGTGAGAAGCACCACAGGGGTATGTGTAGCAAGGGCTTAGAGTGTGGGAGATGTGGAAAGTTGGGTCATGAAGCCAACAACTGCTGGACCAACTTACAAAGGTTGAACAACAACAATCAGAACCAAGGTGGAAATAACAACAGGGGAAATGTGAGCAACCGTAACGGGCAAGGAAACAATCTGAACAACAACAACAATGGTGGAGCCCGCGGCTGTTTTGAATGTGGTGCGCAGGGCCACATGAGGAAAGATTGCCCGCGTTTGCGCAGGCAGGGAAATGGAAACAATGGGAACCAGGGAAACAATGATGGGAATGGAAACGGTGGAAATGGAAATGGTGGGAATGGTAGAGGTCGTGCTTTTGTCATGGGTCAAGGAGAAGCTCGCAACGATGCCAACGTGATCAACGGTAAATTTATATTGAATGGTTTCTTTGCTACTGTTTTATTTGATTCTGGTGCTGAAAGAAGTTTTATTTCTAATAAGTTTGCTAGACTAATTAAGGCTAAACCAATTGACCTAGATGCTAAGTATGTGGTAGAATTAGCGAATGGTAAACTTCATGATACAACTCAAATAGTGAAGGACTGTAAGTTAGAACTAGCCGGCCACACCTTAGGAATCGACCTTATGCCCTTTCCGATTGGTAGTTTTGACGTGATAGTAGGAATGGACTGGTTATCTGAAAATCGAGCCGAAATCCTGTGTCAAGAAAAAGTAGTCCGTATTCCACTCGAAGGAGGAGAAGTGTTAACGGTTCAAGGTGAAAAGGGTGGAACAGTGACCGGAATTATTTCGTATCTCAAAGCTCAAAAGTGCCTTCGTAAAGGTCACTTCGCGATTCTTGCAAACGTCACTGACTCGACACTTCCCGAGCGCAGAATCAACGACTACCCGATAGTCCGCGACTTCCAAGATGTATTTCCTGAAGATCTGCCTGGTTTGCCTCCGTTCCGACAGGTTGAGTTTGGAATCGATCTAACTCCTGGAGCCGCTCCGATTGCACGCGCTCCGTATCGTTTGGCTGTAAGTGAACTCAATGAACTATCTGCACAACTTCAAGAGCTACTCGACAAGGGATTTATCCGTCCAAGTTCGTCTCCGTGGGGAGCTCCGGTGTTATTTGTAAAGAAGAAAGATGGAACGTTCCGGATGTGCATCGACTACCGAGAGCTTAACAACGTCACGATCAAGAATCGGTACCCACTACCTAGAATCGACGATCTCTTCGACCAGCTTCAAGGTTCAAGTTACTTCTCAAAGATTGATCTACGGTCAGGATACCATCAACTTCGTGTTCGAGACGAGGATATTTCTAAGACTGCATTCAGAACTCGGTATGGTCATTACGAGTTCCTGGTTATGCCGTTTGGGCTAACCAATGCGCCTGCCGTATTCATGGATTTGATGAATCGAGTGTGCAAACCGTACCTCGATAAGTTTGTAATAGTTTTCATCGACGACATTTTGATCTACTCCAAAACGAAGGAAGAACACGAGAATCATCTGCGTCTTATCTTGGAATTACTTCGTAAGGAACAACTCTACGCCAAATTTTCAAAGTGCGACTTTTGGATTCGCGAAGTCCAGTTTCTTGGACACATTGTTAATCAAGAAGGAATCCATGTCGACCCGTCTAAAGTAGAAGCTATCAAGAATTGGTCTACACCTAGAGCGCCGACCGAAATCCGACAATTTTTGGGACTTGCCGGATACTACCGAAGGTTTATTAAGGGTTTCTCGCAATTGGCTCAACCCTTAACAGCTTTAACGCACAAAGGAGTGCAATACCGATGGGGTGAAAAAGAAGAACGCACCTTTCAAACTCTCAAAGACATGTTATGTTCTGCTCCAATTCTCTCGTTACCTGAAGGGGTTGACGACTTTGTGGTCTACTGTGATGCATCTATCCAAGGACTCGGTTGCGTGTTGATGCAACGGGACAAAGTGATTGCCTATGGGTCCAGGCAACTAAAGGATACTGAGAAGAATTATACAACGCATGATTTGGAATTGGGAGCCGTTGTTCATGCACTCAAGATTTGGAGACATTACCTATACGGAACAAAGTGCACGATATTTACCGACCACAAAAGCTTACAGCACATCTTCGATCAGAAGGATCTTAACATGCGGCAACGACGATGGGTCGAGCTATTGAATGACTATGATTTAGCAATTAAGTACCATCCGGGAAAAGCCAATGTAGTGGCTGATGCCTTAAGCAGAAAAGAGTACGAAAAGCCTCGAAGGGTACAAGCGCTACAACTAACCATTCATTCGGGACTGCCGGATCGAATCCGCGATGCTCAAAGAGAAGCTCTGAAAGAAGAAAACTTCGCAGCTGAAGCACTACGAGGGGTAGATGGAAATTCTGAAATTAAGTCCGATGGACTCCGATATTATAACAACAGAATCTGGGTTCCTCTGCTGGGAAATCTCCGTGAGCTCGTGATGGACGAGGCTCACAAGTCGAGGTATTCAGTACATCCAGGATCAGATAAGATGTACCAAGACTTAAAGAACCTGTATTGGTGGCCAAATATGAAAGCCGACATCGCGCGATATGTGGCTAAGTGTTTAACGTGCTCAAGGGTAAAGATCGAGTACCAAAAGCCTTCGGGACTACTACAACAACCAAAGATCCCAGAATGGAAATGGGAGGATATCTCCATGGATTTTGTAACGGGATTACCTCACAGATCGAATCGACCAGATGCGATTTGGGTTATCATTGATCGCTTAACCAAATCCGCACATTTCATCCCAATGAAAGAAAATGACAACATGGAAAGGCTAACGAAGCTATACATCGACCGAATTGTGGCACGTCATGGTGTGCCTAAGACTATTATCTCCGATCGAGATCCACGATTTACCTCACGATTATGGCAATCTATGCATGAAGCATTGGGGACCAGACTTGATATGAGCACAGCTTATCACCCGCAAACCGATGGTCAGACGGAAAGAACCATTCAAACATTAGAAGATATGCTCCGAGCTTGTGTTCTTGATTTCGGAAAAGACTGGGAAGCTCACCTCCCGTTGGTGGAGTTCTCCTACAACAACAGTTATCATTCAAGCATCGGTGCAACACCTTTTGAAGCATTATATGGCAGAAAATGCAGATCGCCCGTGTGTTGGGCCGAAACAGGTGAGAAAGGACTCACTGGACCGGAAATCATCCACGATACAACTGAACGCATTATCCAAATCAGAAAGCGGATAGCCGCAGCACGCGATAGACAGAAGAGCTATGCCGACAAACGCCGTAAACCGCTGAAGTTCGAAGTGGGCGACAAAGTATTACTGAAGGTATCTCCTTGGAAAGGAGTGATACGCTTCGGAAAGCGTGGAAAACTAAATCCTCGCTATATAGGTCCGTTTGAAATCATTGGGGAAGTAGGCCCGGTAGCCTACCGATTGAAACTCCCTACAGAACTCGATGGAGTTCACAACGTGTTTCACGTGTCTAATCTCAAGAAATGCCTGGCTGAAGAAACTGAGATAATTCCCTTGGAGAAATTGGTAATCGATGAACATCTGAGATTCATCGAGCAACCGGTGGAAATCATGGGACGCGAAGAGAAAACCCTCAAGCGTAGCAAGATTCCGATCGTCAAGGTACGATGGAACTCAAAGCGTGGACCAGAATATACTTGGGAACGAGAGGATCAAATGAAGAAAAAGTATCCTCACTTGTTCGAGCAAACGTCCACAGAAACTCAAGGTACGATTTAATTTTGGGGACCAAAATTCCTTTAACAGGAGGAGGATGTGGCAACCCTAAAACTTTTGCTTTCTTTCCCCAGCAACGATAGCAACGACGAAAGCTGAAACTGCGAACGCTACAACACAAGAATAATTTTCGGGACGAAAATTCCAATTACAAGGGAAGGATGTGACATCCGATAATTTCAAGGTTAACTTCCGTTAGACAAACCCCGTTAGTTACGTTATAAGTGTTAACTTAGTAACTAGTGCTTAACTAGACCGAATACGTCCACGTCCTTTGGTTGATCACCGAACCCGTCCATACATGTTATGTGTTCAATGTGATTTAAATGCATGATTTAATATTATGAATAGCATGACAAATTGTAAATTCTTGATTATGTGGCAAATTGTATGATTTTGGTTTCCAGCGAAACTACCGAGCGAAATTATAGTGTCGCCCGGTAGTTAGCTAAGCTGCCTGATTTACGTGTGATCAGAGACAGTTTCGCTGACCAGCGAAACTGCCAGCGAAACTATCCCCTGATATAAAAGATCTTAATAAACCCTAGTTCTCATAATTGCCTCTTTTTCACACAAAACACACACCACTTCTCCATCTGCTCTCTCTCGAGATTTCTGGTCATTTAAGGAGATCATCAAGAGAATCATCACCTCACCTCACTCATTCGATCCTCGATCAAACCGTGAGTCACAAAAACCCTTTACATGCACCTTTTATGTGTTTTCTTTAAAAAGCATGATCAAGCCTGCATATAATCGTTAGATCTTCTGTATTTATGTTTAGGAAGGTTAGATCTGTTATAAAGTCACAAACTTTACGATTGAAATCCATCCATGTTGAAGATTCATGCAATTTAGGTCAAAATATGTTGAAAATGGGTTTTAGAGTGTTTTTGAAGATTTGATGATGTAAAACCATGTTTATGATGATTAAAATGCTCCTGTGATGTTCCTAAATGCCTATATATGCTTAGAAATGAATTACATGATGTATAGAGGCTGTTAGAAAGATTTTTGTTAGTTTTTCGGGTTTTTCTTGCGACTAGCGAAACTGTATGTTCATAGGGCGAAACTATCCAGCGAAACTGTATAGTTCCTCCGAGCGACACTGCCTAGCGAAACTATAGTTTCACCGGGTAAACCAAACCAGACCAGCTCGAACGAAATTGCCGAGCGAAATTCCCTGAACGAAAGTTCAAACCAGTTTCGGGCGAAACTAGGCTAGCGAAACTGTGTCAACAGTTTCGGGCGAAACTAGCCTAGCGAAACTGTGTTATCGGGTACAGCCTAGCGAAAGTGCTGCCCGTGCACCTAGCGAAATTACCTAGCGAAACTGCTAGCGAAACTATGACCAGAACCCAAACTTGTGCAATTTGCTTGAATATTATGCCATGACTTACATGATTATGCTATGATGATACATGTTTGATTTCTGTAATATGTGAACCCTTGTTTATGATCAACCATCGGTGTCGTGTGTCGTTATGTCGAGTCGTAGTTCAAACGTGCTATGTTATGGGCCATAGTGACGTTAAGTTAAAGTTTAGACACAACCTAACATCTAAGACCTTAATGTGATTACTAGGTCTTCATTAGCAAACATAAATTGGATTAACAAGTGTAGCTGAGCAACCTAAGGTGAGTTTCACAAACCCTTTAATTGTGAGCCGTTTGGGTCACAGCGAATACACGTAACGGAAAACAACGCCGACATCATTGAGGTATTACCAGAAGGGATACCTGCTATGGAAGTTGGAGTGCTTTATGGGGAGCACTTGCAACTGTCCATCCTTGGGATTTCTAATGAAATCCGGAACGAATATTGTGACACTTAAATCTTTTTAGGATTTCAGATGAAATCCAGAATAAACATTTTAATATGACTAGTGTAGGTTAAAGTCTAAACCAAATGATATCACATGATTTCTAAGGATGCTTTAAAACTTAAAGTCCTCAACTTAGTACTGATGATCTGGAAAGCGAGGGGATGTTGGGTAGATCTACTGAGGGTTTGACAAACCCTGCTCCGCGGTACACAAATGTGTAGCCAACCGGCCGGGGGCCGAACGGAGTTCAATATCAGCCTGTTTTAGTTGTGGGTCCTGGGAGGGACACAACTGGAGGCACCAACCATCGGCTATTGCCGAACTCTGTTACGTCAGCTTTCAGCCCTAGTACGACTTCCTTAGTGCATGGAAACCGGATTAGCTACCCGCGATATCGGTTGACTACTTTAACTTTTACATAATTAGTGCATATTCGGTAATCAAACACTTGGCAATGTTTTACAAAAACCATACTACTTACATATGTTGATACATACGATTATGAGACCGGGCCAATGCATGTCATGCCCACCGTGAACTCACCAACCGTTAGGTTGACACTTGTGTGGTTTTCACTTTTGCAGATCGTTAAAGAGTATCCGCTGAAGGTTGGCATGGCACGTGAAGACTTAAATTTTATTAAACTTAACTCGGGAATTTAGATACAATGACTTGTTTATGTAAAGCACGTGGTTAGTGCTAAGACAATTATTTTTCCGCTGCGTATATTTTAGAAACTGTTTTTATTATTAATGCTTGAACTTTACTCTGGTTCATTTAGTATTTGTAACTAATGGTTGTGGTCCTGGTCTGCGTGCACCCCTTAACGGTATAAACTCCGTTAGTGGTTATTTGGGGGTGTGACAATACATATACTCAGCTTTTAATCAGCCAATATCAGGATTTCTTTTTAACTCAAATATTATCCCACAATGGACCAACATATCCTCAACAGTTAGTCCTAGCAGGTAAAGTACTAAGATATTATCCTCTCGATCTCCACCATACCATTTTACGGTAGATATACCACCTACAAGAGAAAAGAAACAAAAAGCATTGATCAAAATAGAATAGAAAGATGTAAATCTACCCCATGCCACCAGGGATAGTGGTTTAACTTGAGAAATCAGTTGGACCTCAAGATGCTCAAATGAATTCAAATTCTTTAGAAGACTAAGATTAAACATTTAACACCTCAATATGCTCAAATGAATTCGCATTTTGGATTTTAAAAAGGGCTCACTTGACTATAAAAAAATTTGAAATGATTGTGGTTAGGATATCCTTTAAAATTTTACTTGAGTGTTATACAATTGTTATACAAAGTGTTCCATTATATAAAGTCATATTATTCGAATTCAGATTTAGCCTATTATACAAAGTGAAATTTGGATTTAGATTTACCAAAGTGTTCCATTATACAAAGTCAAATTTTTACTTGAAGGTCACAACATAAAAGGTTCAAGTACAGATTCTGAAAAGTTTCTAAAGTTTATACCAAGATCATGGAAATGGTTTTGATGGTTTTGACCATTTTAAAGACTTTAAAGACTTGTTGATTAGAACTTGACTTTATAAACCTTTAACGACTTATGAAAATTACTGCAATTCAACATTTTTTTATTAGAACTTGACTTTATGAATCTTGGATCAACATCAAGAGTACACCAACCCTTTTTGACATCAAACTTACAAAGAACACTAATTTAATAGTTCCAATAAACCAAATCCATAATAATAAGTTGATCATTTCTAGAAATCGATACAAACACATAGATCAACCACTAAACTCATAACATAAAATTTAATCTTAATATAACACTAAAGACACAGAGAATTTAAGCCTTAGTTCAAATATAAGGTAATTAACAAATGAAATATGAAACAACATTAAGCAGACATGAGGAATCAAGTACTTCAGTCGGGATATTCGAGCGCACCTTTAAACCACATCCAACCAAAAATTTAAGGCTATAAGAACACCAACAAACCCAAATGTAGGCCTGAAAGCAACAGCAAAAACGACACCATGGAGAACCTGTAGAAAAAAGATTAATTAGTTATAACAAAGAACCTATAGAAACAAGATCCGTATGAAACGCAACATAATCAAACAAAACTTGGTTACGGATTTCTTGAGTACGATTAAAGATGAAAAACCTACCAGATGGACACAAGTCGCTTGCAGAACAAAAGTCACCTAATGACCAAATCGAGCATTTTGTGAGATATAAATGTCCGGGTAACTTGTGAGCCATTATCAGCCATCAAGGTCTGCAGAAGCAGAGTGAAAACGAAGGTTAATTCATAAGAAATAGAGGTATTAGAAACCCATAGAACTTTGCTTCTTACCTGCGAATCTTGATGCCCATTTGATCAATATCCTTGAACCAATTGCTTGTGTGAAAACCCTGTAGTAAAACCGGTTGCCAGTGAAAACCCTAAAAAATCGACGATTGAGGCTTAAAAAACGTCTGTGTTTCCGATAAAAAAAAGGCTCATGTTTGAAGCAACAGCCGGATGTAGTCAGAAATAGACTCGGTGGAGCGGAGGT
>JBCNJP010006527.1:0-19356 GCA_039602395.1 Deinandra increscens subsp. villosa
CCTTATATTGAAATAAAAAAACATTGTCTTCTGTATGGTTTTCGAATCTGACCTGAAATCTAGAAACCTTAACTGAAATTCGGTTTCATGATCTATTTTTTTATTATTGAAATCAAACTAATATTTTGATCCTAATCTATTTTCCAAAACGTGATTAAACCCTAATCTGTTTTAACAATATGGTTTACAAAAATCTTTCAAAACCTAATATGACCATAAACAAAATTTTCAACCGAAAACCCTAATTTCACTACGTCAAAATTCACCTTTGGCCACGAAAAAAACCGTGACCAAAGGTGTTTGGTCATGTTTTTTTTTTCATTCCAATCGACACCAAAGGTCCCGTCACCTTATGTATCCTACGGACACGTTACAATATCAGTGGCTGAAGCCACCTAGAAGCGTGGCTAAAGGGTACCAATATTTGTTGTTGTAATCAAACAATTCTTCCGGAAAGCGTGACCAAAGGGTCCCAACGGCCACATGTGTTTGTTTAACGTGGCCTTTGGTATTATATGGTCACGTATATTTGTGTTTTAGCCACATATGTTATAAAAAACGTGGCCAAATGGGTTGCTGAAATCATACATTTTGTCCCAATAAGCGTGGCCAAAGGGTGGCAACGGCCACGTTATAATATCAAAAGCGTGGCCTTTGGTATTATATGGTCACATATATTTGTGTTTTAGCCACATATGTTATAAAAACGTGGCCAAATGAGTTGCTGAAATCATACATTTTGTCCCAATACGCGTGGCCAAAGGGTGGCAACGGCCACATTAAAATATAAAAAGTGTGGCCTTTGGTATTATATGGTCACATATATTTGTGTTTTAGCCACATATGTTATAAAAAACGTGGCCAAATGAGTTGCTGAAATCATACATTTTGTCCCAATACGCGTGGCCAAAGGGTGGCAACGGCCACATTAAAATATAAAAAGTGTGGCCTTTGGTATTATATGGTCACTTATATTTGTGTTTTAGCCACATATATTTGGAAAAAAAAAGTGGCCAAAGGGTAGTTGAAATCAGATATTTTGTCCCAATACGCGTGGCCAAATGGTGGCAAAGGCCACGTGAAAATATAAAAAGTGTGGCCTTTGGTATTATATGGTCACGTATATTTCTGTTTTAGCCACATATATTTGAAAAAAAAATGGCCAAAGGGTAGTTTAAATCATACATTTTGTCCCAACACGCGTGGCCAAAGGATGGCAACGGCCACGTTAAAATATAAAAAGTGTGGCCTTTGGTATTATATGGTCACGTATATTTGTGTTTTAGCCACATATATTTGGAAAAAAAAAGTGGCCAAAGGGTAGTTGAAATCAGATATTTTGTCCCAATACGCGTGGCCAAAGGGTGGCAACCGCCACGTTAAAATATAAAAAGTGTGGCCTTTGGTATTATATGGTCACGTATATTTGTGTTTTAGCCACATATATTTGGGAAGAAGAAAAAGTAACCAAAAGGTTGTTGGAATCAGATGGGTCCTTGCTATACGCGTGGCCAATTTAAAAGCTATTACAAATTATTAATTACAAATTAAATAAAATTCAATTACAAGTCAAATAAAAATGTAATACAAATAAAAAATTAAAGAAAATTACACTGCATACAAGCATTATTCTCAATCTAATTTTCAATCCGGGAGGCAACAGCACTACCACGTGGTCTTCATCTTCAACTGTCCAGACTTGAGCTTAATTAGGACCATTTTTTCTTGTATTCCTTCCTATACCAAAACATATAATTGATAATTAGGTTATGGAAATTGATCATAATATATATAGCAATTTTGAAATACTTACCACCATGATAGATATGGACTGAGGAGTGCCATTTTATTGCAAGTAGTATGGGTCATCAGGCCCTACAATTCAATTGATTTCCAGATGAACATTAGATATCCAGATGAACTTAAAACATCCGGATGAACATCACATTAAGTTCCGGATCAACTTCAAAGTCAGTTGAACTTTGTTTGAGGTACCAAATAACATTTAAAATGGGACTACATGAAATTACCAAACAGATTACTGTGAAACTATAGAACGGAATGAAACTTGACTGGCAAATATTTACCTTTTTCTTTTCAACCGCTTCAGACGAGGTTGATCGACCACCGATTTCACGCCCTACGTACAGTTCAATTAATTACTTTATGTCAATGTGCAATGAAACCGATAATGAGTTTGACAAATACTAACCGTTGTGTGTATGTCATCATGATTAGTGCTGTGGCTAGATCCAACAAAAATCTCCTTAGAATTTACCTAAAACAATGTTTTTGAATTGGTAAAAAGTTAGAGCAGAATAATGACGCGGACCTATCATGAAAGTATTTATTCTGTTTTTTTAATCTAACATAAGTTGTTCCAGTTTTATTCATACAGATTATGTATATATTCTATTTTTTTCATATTAACATACATTTTCAATGAATCATAGCAGGGCCCCATTTAACTCATAACTTTGTTCTTACATGAAGTATATATTCTTATGTACCAGGAACTTGCATCTATTTGTGTTCTTCAGGAACAAGAGTTCATCCGGATTGTGTTCTTCATGAACAAGAGTGTATGTTATTATAAGGTACTTGAGAATAGTATGATTAAGTTGTGATGTAAAGAATTCACCTCTGTAGATGCCGGAGCATTAAGTTGGTGTGGTAACGGTGGTCCAAGTGCAGATAGATGATCTATAAGTAGATCAAGTTTTTTCTCCGATTCTTCAATCTTCAAGAAGAGGGCCTTAACTTTTTCATTTGTTGCATCCCGAAGAAGTCTCTCCTCTTTAAGTTCGAACTCAAGTTTTTCCAATTCACCATTAGTGTTGTTGGATCGATCCTTGAATTTTGTTCAATTAACAGAATGTAGTTAGATGCTTTTTAACAAAGTACATAAATAGGACACTATTAATCCCCAACTATTAGGTGTTGGACAAAAATAATCCTACCTATTTTTTTGGACATTATTACTCTTATCAATTGACCCTGTTTTTACTAATATACTTTCCGTCTATTTTTCTAACCCACCGTTAATGAAGCTTACGTGGACGACTACGTGGCTGCTGACGTGGCTCTTTTCTCATCACTTACCTTTTTAAACCCTAATCGATCCCCAATTCGATTTTCCCCAAATCAGTTGTCCCCGAATTCGATTTTCTCCCCCGAATCATGCCCTCGTCCTCATCGTCTTCAACTTCAACATCCTCGAGGAGGCCGAAAATTCTAAATCTGAATGTTGGATTGGATCGAAAACTGTATTGCCACCATGAACTCTTGGCTGTTTCACGGGTTGCTGGGGAGAACACCACGAGACCTGGAAAAGAGTTCTTTGGCTGTTGCTTATGGCCGGTATGTAGTTCCATCAACTGTTTCATGTTAAATTCATCCAATTCGTTAACTTCATTTCTGTTTTGTAGAGGAATGGATGCAATTTTTTTGTGTGGAAGGATGATATTGAGACTGTATTCGGAGATGAAGTCAAATGCACAATGCTAGAAGAAAAAAACAGTGCTTTGCAACTTGTTATTGCTGACCTTCAAGATGTAAACAGGGATTTGGATGTTGAGCTCAAAATTTTGAAGTTAGAACTTAGGAAAAGCAGTTGTAAGAAGGTTGTAGTATTTGCTATGTTTGTACTTTGTTTAGTGTATCTTGTGATTTGAATCCTATGTATTGAATCTATTTAGGAATGAAATGGAATCATCCGGTGACGAGGCAAGAAACAAGCCACGTAGTCGTCCACGTAAGCTTCATTAACGGTGGGTTAGAAAAATAGACGGAAAGTATATTAGTAAAAACAGGGTCAATTGATAAGAGTAATAATGTCCAAAAAAATAGGTAGGATTATTTTTGTCCAACACCTAATAGTTGGGATTAATAGTGTCCATTTTTCCTTGATTCATTTTCTCTTAATTAGTTGTTAATTATTAATATATCACATAAAGACCCTATTGATTAATTATTTGATATGTTATACACAAATTTAACGACATCTAAAGGAAAGAGTGGAACACATCATGTCTTCAGTGGATATAAACAAACAGTTCACCATTTCTAGCAAAGTAGCAGATGCATGACATCAACATTCTTCTATTCTTCTACAGGGGATTTAAACTACACTTTCTTTATTTTGTACCCCTCTAACATGAACATACAAAAAATGTTGGAAACATTCCTATATATGTCCTCTAGGATCATTTCCTAGCTAGTAATGACAAGAGTAACATAAATTAGTTTTTAGTTATTAATATTTCACATAAAGACCCTATTGACTAATTATTTGATATGTTATACACAAATTAAAGACATCTAAAGGGAAGAGCGGAACACATCATGTCTTCAGTGGATATAAACAAACAGTTCACCATTTCTAGCAGTGTACATAAAGAAGAAAGGAGGTTCACCAGTAACATGAATCTACAAACATGTGCATATGCTTGACCTCAACATTCCTAGCATAAAAATAACTAATTTAGCATAAAATGAATGGGTTGAAATGAATGGAGAGGATTTCTGCAAAATATACCCCTTCCTAAATAATTCTGTATGAAACGAAATTTTATCGATCTGTAACTGTAACTGTACACAAATACAGGGATCCCAAGTTAAACGTGTATCAATAATAAACAAAAGAAACAATTTTATGAAAACAGATTGTAATTAATGAAACGGAATAACTTGACAATTACCGTTTTCTGGACTGATTGGTCTCCCAAATCACATCCCACTTCTGAAGAATCGCTAGCGCTGTCTGTTGAAGCTATTCGTTGTTGAAGCTCCATGGAAGATGTGAATGATATGGATGAGAAAGAAGACCTGGTTATTCGCTGGAGGCGTTTAACTAGCTAGAAATTTTCTAAATTTCGGGACGAAATTTCTCTAACCGGGGGAGTATGTGACAACCCGTATATTCCAGATTAACTTTAATATTATATTAACGTGCAATTATCTGATTATCTATGTGCATTAGGCTTAATTTATTTAAATTAGGTGAATTTACGTGCGAACATAGACAAATAGATCCGACAACATTTACCCGTAATGGAAATCGACTTAAAGTTCTGTGTTTATTCAAGCCAGAACTTCAATAATAAAAATATAAAAATATTCGTTTTATATTTTTCATAACTTTACGTTACGTCGTAACGTGTTCAACACGAGTCGTTGTTTCAAACGACGAATTCATTTCATTCAAAACAAAAGTTTACATTCGTTTTAATTCAAAACATTATTTCACCTCGACAAAAATAATCTTAACATTCGATTATATTCAAACGTCAAATCCAAAACTATTACGTTGTGTCCGACGTAATCCAAACATAACGTTCATTCGAACGACAATGCATTTCACACAATAATTAGTTTTATTCCTAAAACTATTTCAATCCAAACTATATTATATTTTCACCAAAACTTCAAACAATAAACGCTCATGTCGAGCAAAGTTTTTATTTCCAAACTTTAGTACGTCATTGTGCATAATCAAAACGACAAACAATCAAGACATGTGACATTCCCGTTCATTCAAAATTAAACGCGACACTTATTCATTTTTTTTATTGATTTATATTTATATATAAATCATCCGTTCTCGAGCCGAAAACCGACTTTTCATTCGTTTATCCTTTTGACTCAAACGAAGTGTCGTTGGACTCGTTGGATCGACCCGGACTCAACCCGACCCGACCCGAGACCCGGTTCAGCCCAGTGAGCCCAATGGGCCTACCGGCCCATTTCCCTTTTTCTTTCTTCCCTTCGGCCCGCCTACCGGCCCAACCCCCCAGCCCGGCCCGTTTCTTCTTCGGCCCGACGGCCCAGCCAATGCCGGCCCGCTCTTCTTCTTTCTCGGTTTGGGCCGAAGCCCAATCCTTTCTTTCTTTTCCTTTCGGGCCGAACCCGAGGCCCAGCTCTTCTTCTCCTCTTTCTTTTGTTCCCGAGTTCGAACCTCACCCCCACCAATTAATTCTTTTTTTTTCCCTTCTCCTATGAGCCGGCCCATGTATACTCTCCAACTAAACCCTTAACTAATTTTCCAAGTAACCAAACCATTCCTAAACACTTGTTGGTTTGATTTCCAATACACACATGTCTATATGTATTTGCTACCTAGATCCCAAACAATGTCCATGGGTTAATGTTAGTAACCAAATTCATGTCATCTTGATTTTCAACAAACTTGTCCCCATGAGTACACTACAATCTTAGTAACCATTGGACAAAGCTCTTACCCATTCAAATGAGACAATTCTTGTCTCCTCCTCCCTTCCAAAAACCGGTTCCTATGCACCTCATAACACACCCATTTTGATCAATTCTCCAACCATTTCAAGAGATTTCAAATTTTGGCTCAAACACCTCCACCACCTCTCTTTCTCTCGGCGTAGAAACCCAAACCCGAGCCCCCTTTCGGTCCATGTTAAAACCGAACCAACACACCACCACTTAACCACCTTTTATAAACACTTAGCCTCCTCATTTCTCACTAGCACATTCAAGAGAGACAAACACACTTTCTCTCAACCTCTCTCTCTCTCTCTCGGCTCTCTAAACATCACCGCCAACCACCACTCATTCTAGTCCCTAAACACACCTCTATTCAAGGTAGTCCATTAACAACTTCTATTTCATCATCTTTCTTTCATTATTTCTTTCTAATTTTTCAAGAACAACAAAACTAACCCTTTGTTTTTCTTGTCAAAATCCATGACAAACTCTTGATCTTTCATCACCATTTCTTTCACATTCAAGATCAAGGTTGGGTTTTGGAGCTAAACTTGGAAGCTTTGTTCAACAACCCATTATCGTCATTACCGATCCGGATAACTCTAAGTGAGGAAACTTACTTATTTTGCTTTAAATCTCTCCTATTTATATGTCACATGTCATGTTCAAGAATAAGTCTTGATTTGGTTGTTGTATGACTTGCTAGCAAACATGTATGTTAGTATGGTTATGTGCTTGTGATGGAAACTAGTTTATGTTAAAGAGATTATTTGACAAAAATATATAATATAACTTGTATGTTTTTGTTAAAAATGCCACTTTAATGACCAAGTTGGATAACTACTAGTTCTTGTATGTTAAAAATAGTTTGGAACACTTAACTTGGTGTAAAATGTAAGAACAAAATGAATGGAAATCGGATTTTTATGAAAAATATACATTTTACAAAAGCTGATCAGAGATGACACACAATTCTGCGTGTCATAAAATGTTGTCACCTTAAGAAAATATACAATTTTTCCAACCTTTTAGACACTTATAGTTTTGATTCCAAAACTAAAACCAAAGTTATCTAAGGATGATTTTAAACTTATAAAAGTGTTGACCAAGGATCTAAAACATAAAACTTCAAGGAAATGTATATATGGAATTTTCGGTGACAAAATATCATTTATTTTCGTGATAAATTAAGTTAAAACCTTGTAACAAATATGTGACCACTTAGGACTTGTAATGTACTATTAGGGCTGCCAAGGATGTCCTTCCAAACATATAAAATGATTTGAAAAGTTAAGTACTTGAAAACAAAGCGGTTAAATATCGTAACTACGACTTTTCGGTAAAAATTATAACTTATTTTTGGATGAGAATTGGATCTGGTCCAGAACATGAAACATGCTTATTTTGACATATAAAAGTGGTTTATAAAGTTCAAAGTTGGAAAAACATGTTTTATAAACAAACCGGACAAAAACTGTAACTTTCGGTTACTCGAAAACGTCGGATTTTACAAGTTAAACTTCCATCGATTGAATTGGCAACTCAAGACCCTAAAACACATTAAAACAAGTCTAATAACAAATCCTAAGTGTTAAGGAAACTTAAAAGGTCATTAAACGAGTCAAATCGATCAAACCGGTGAAACCGGTTAACTACCGGACAAACCGACACTTAATTTTTACAAAAATATAATATCATATATTTTTGGAAACATTTCTTCATACAAATAGACATATTTTCAAGCGTCTAAATTCTTTTCATAAAACGCGACATGTGCCGTGTATTGACGCGCGGTATAATGCGCGCGTTCAAACGTTAATAAATGAAAGATTTATTTATTAATCAAAAGGGTTCAAAACCTTACAAATATTTAATAAATTAAATATACGTCACGATTTATGAAAAATAACATATATTATTCAATATATATTTCAAACGCGGAAATTCAATTATTATTTATTTATTCAAGTAAATAATAAATTCCATCAACTATCAATATTATTTATTAGCCAATAAATAATATTCTAGGATTTCCATCACTGTCATCGGGTAATAACAGTCGAGACTTAACCTTGAACATTGGGTGACGTATTCACTAACCCATATAGCCAGACCCCTAAGACGTCTTAATATTACATTGTAGACGCTTGCTAGGCTACTTCATTCAATTCATATCTGTCAGACCATCTTCATATCAAGTGAGTTTCACGGCCCCTTTTACTTTTCTGTTTTCAAATTATGGGGGAGAATTCAATGAATGCCTTTCAAATTTCATTTTGTCTGATATTATGATTTCTGTAAGACGTACTGATTGCATGTTCTTTTCATAAACCCCAATCTGTGTATTCATGTTGATTCATGTTATATGCCTAAGTCCCACTATTAATTGAATTCAATTAGTTCATTCGAAACGATAGCTTGTGAATAGATCTATTTGGGTTGACGACCCTGCCCCGACTTGGTCGCTCCAGTCCTGACTCCACGGAAATAGTCAAGGGGTACATTAGTTATTCTGGTCATTCGGTGTACATGGGGTTGGACACCAGGAGTGGGTAAACAGTTAGTTTTGAATTCAAGGTTCATGCTTGATCTTTACAACATCAGAGTCAACAAAAATAATATCATGACGGCCAAGCATTTCAAACATTGTTTCAAACACTGATTCAAACATTGTTCAAACATTTTCATGTGTCATCAAACCTGTGAACTCACCAACAATTCTGTTGACTTTTTAAATTTCTTGAATTCTCAGGTGATTAAGGATGCAATTCAATGTCTTTCTACATAGATCCTGCTTGTCTCATATCATGGTCTGCTTGCCGCGTGTTCATGCATTTCACTTGGGAGATTTAGTCACATTACACCTTAGGGTTGTCATGATTTAAAATCTCATAACAGTTGTCTTTTGAAACTTAACATGTACTTCCACTACTATTTTCCGCTGCCACTGTTTTAAATATTTAAATAAATGTTTAAGAATTATGTTTTTGAAAGACAAATGACTTTTCTAAATATTCACTTAGATGTCAATCATTCATAACCATGACCATGATGCCAAATCAGTCACATGCCCACATTCAGCCATTCTCGGGGTGTGACAGACGTGGTATCAGAGCCATGGTTATAGTGAATTAGGATGCATCGGTCTGCACCTAGTCTATAACCTAAGCTCTGCATCATTCATTCGTGTGTGTGCATTCATGCATTGCCTTGTATGTGTGCTAACTTGCAAACTGTTATGCCTTACTGTCTAAGATAATTGCCTGATATATTATTATATATTATTGTTATAAACTTGGAATCGTCACATCATGGCAAACAAGAAGATTATCATGATACCATCGGACCCTAAGCCAGAGCCCGATTACGCACTATCTTCATCTGACTACGTACCTGGTTCACCGGAGTATACACCGTCGACTCCTGTCCCAGAGACCGCACCAGTTCAGGAGCACTCACCTCGTCTACCTTCTCCCAGGAGCATGTGGGATCATATCACGTCTGACGACAAGATCAATGATGACCCCGTCGAGCCTGTTCCTGCTACATTCTTCCCTCTTCTAGCTATTATGTCTGTTCCTGACCCCATTGTTTCCATTCCTAACATTCCTGATCCTATTTCGTCTGTCCATGTAATTGACCATTCTTCTTCTGACCCGACACCGTCGCACCGTTCGTACCAGTAGGCCCTAGGCTTAAGTTCACACCAAGGACGTCTGCTATTCATTGTCGTCCCGTGACTTCAACCCCTGTTGACGAGCCTACCCCAAAAGGGCAATGGATTTCAAATCCACCAGTTGTTCCTTCCATTCACGAGGTCGGAGAGTCCTTCGCCTCTGTTACTGCTCGCAATTCCACTATTCTAGATGTCATTCCCGTTCGTTCTGCCTGATCTTGTTTCGATTCAGTCTCGTTTGACCGATCACTATGACGCCATTCGTCGTGTGATTTCCGAGCCTCGTTCCTTGCTGGCATATGATACTATTCAGACTCTCGAGTCACGACTCTCTGCGATCGAGGATCAATCTACTGCTGGTGGCTACACTATAGATTCGTTGCACGCCAACATGACTGATGTCTTCAGTGCTGTCACTACATGTATGCTAACGATGAAGTCTTTTGAGAGACGTATGCTAGCTGTGGAGGAGACCATTCTGCTGTTCACCGTTGAACAACCGTGCTTCCTCACCTCCACCTGTCTCTTTGAACACTGCAAATCGAGGCTCTAGTCGCCCAACGCATCGCTGATGCTATAGCCGTTAATGAAGCTACCCGTGCCGCTGGAGGACACCACAAAGGTTCTCCTAGTGGTAAGATTTCCCCCGATAAATGTTGGAAACCCGAGAAAACGATTACCAAGAATTGTTTTCAAGGTTATGTCTAACATTCCAGGTGCCCGACAATGTACTACCAGGACTTTATGAACTGTAAGTCCATCAACTTCAAGGGTACTGAGGGTGCCATAGACCTTATTCCTGGTTTGAAAAGACTATATCTGTTTTCTGCGTCAGCAATTGCCCTGATCATTCCAATGTTAAATTTTCCGCCTGCCCGTTCATGGACAGTGCTCTCACATGGTGGAATTCACATGTTGAATCTGTTGGAACTGATCTAACATTGCTAGCTACACTAAGCGTTTTCATGAACTCGCCCATCCCTGTCTTACAATGGTGATACCATTGTACAAGAAAATTTGCGCATTAGGACTCCCAATATTCAAGTGGATGTGATGTCTTCCAACCGAACCACTCTGCAAAGCGCCGTTCGTCTGGCACATAGTCTGACTTACCAGGCTACACGCCAAGGTGCATCCTTTGCTAGGAAGACTTCTGATTCAAAGCTTGTTGTTGATGTTTGTTCTTCTTCTTCTCCTACTCCTAGAAAGGAATTCGACTATAAGACGAAAGCGCAGTCATCATGGCAAGAAATGTTCTGAGAGGCGATCAGAGAAGTAACCTGAAAAAGCCCTTGAACCAGTCAAGGATTTTGTTGCCTTTGCTTCTGTCCAAGAAACAAAGGAGTCTGGCTACACAGGGAACCTGTCACTGTGTTCAAAATGTAACTTTCACCATGCTGAGGATTGCAGTAACGTGTACTGCAACAACTGCAAGACGAAAAGTCACATGGCCAGAGACTGCCCTTCCAGAACCTGTTACGGTTGTGGAGCTGTTGGACGCATGAAGAATCAATCGTCCAAAGAAAAATCAAGCTGTTGGAACTGCCCGTGGAAGAGCTTTGGTGATGAATGCTGGAGAAGCCTGACAGGACCCAAACACTGTCACCGGTACGTTCATCCTTAACGATTATTATGCCTCTGTTTTGTTTGATACTGGAGCCGAGAAAAGCTTTGTGTCCACTGATTTTTGCCCATTACTTAAAAATCGACCCGCAAGTGCGTTAGACATTAAGTACTCCGTAGAACTAGCAGATGGTAGTTTAATCGAAACCGACAAGGTTTACCCAAAAATTGCTCTTTGCGTCTTTCCGATTATTCGTTTAGCATTGACTTGTGGCCCATTGACTTGGGAAGTTATGACATCGTAATTGGCATGGATTGGTTGTCAAAGAAACCGTGCGGAAATGGTTTGTCATCCCAAGCAAGTCAAGATCCCATTGGAAAATGGTGAAACTCTAGTCGTTCAAGGTGAAAAGAGTGAAGCCAAGCTAGATATTGTATCTTGTGTGAGAACTCGTAGATATCTTCGTAAGGGAGGTCATGCCATCTTGGCACACATCGCCAAGAAGGAATCAAAAGAGGAGTTCCTGAAGGATGTTCGCATCGCCCGCGAAATTCCTGAAGTATTCCCCGAAGAATTGCCAAGCCAGTCGCCAGCTAGGCAAGTAGAGTTCCGAATCGATCTTGTTCCAGGAGCTGCCCCTGTAGCCCGTTCTCCCTATCGCCTTAAATCTTCTGAAATGCAAGAATTACCCAGTTGCTTCCCCTGGGGTTCTCCTGTTCTTTTCGTTAAAAAGAAAGATGGATCTTTTGCATGTGTAGCGACTATCGCGAGCTGAACAAGTTGACTGTGATGAACCGTTACCCGCTTTTAAGGATCGGCGACCCGTTCGACCGGCTTCAAGGATTAATTTGCGGTCCGGTTATCATCAGTTGAGAGTTCGTGAAGAAGACATTGCAAGGACTGCTTTCAGAAACCGTTATCGTCACTATGAGTTTTAGAGATGTCGTTTGGCTTGACAAACGCACCGGCCGTATTCATGGACTTGATGAATTTGGTGTGCAAGCCATACTTGGACAAGTTTGTTATTGTGTTCATCGACGATATCTTGATCTACTCCATCTAAAATCCGTCAATTCCTAGGTCTTGCTGGTTACTATCGAAGGTTTATCGAAAACTTTTCAAGATAGCTCAACCGCTGACTGCTCTCACCGGTAAGACGAGAAGTTTGTCTTGGAATCTAAAGTTGAGTCTGCCTTTCAATGGTTAAAGCAGAAGTTGTGTAATGCACGAATTTTGTCCTTGCCTGAAGGAACGAATGATTTCGTGGTATACTACGACGCATCCCTCCAAGACTTAGGATGTGTGCTTATGCAATGAGATAAGGTCACCGTCTATGTCTCTCATCAATTGAAACCTCATGAAAGAAATTACTCGACTCACAATCTTGAACTCGGAGCAGCTGTTTTTGCTCTAAAGATTTGGAGACATTACCTTTATGGTACATAGCGTACGATATACACTGACCGCGAAAGTCTTCAGCACATATTCAATCAAAAAGAGCTTAACATGAGACAACGTCGTTGGGTAGAACTACACAACGATTATGATTGTGAAATCCGTTACCATCCTGGTAAAGCTAATGTAGTCGCCGACGCATTTAGCTGGAAGGATCGAGTGAAACCTCTTCGCGTTCGTGCCCTTAGATTGACCATTCAATCCAACCTCACCTCTCTTAGTCAGAAAGCCCGACAGAGCATTCTACTCCAGGGATAGACTCTGGATGCCAAATTTCGGTTCTGTAAAGAAATTGGTCCTAGATGAAGCCATAGGTCTAGGTATTCTATTCACCCCGGTCCTGATGAGAGGGATTATGGTTTGAAAGAGTTGTATTGGTGGCCTAACACGAAGCCTGAAATCGCCACATACGTTGGTAAGTGCCTGACTTGTGCGAAAGTCAAAGCTGAATACCAAAAGCCCTCTGGCTTACTCATTCAACCTAAAATCCCATAAAGGAAATGGTAAGAAATCTCCATGGATTACATTACCAATTTGCCAAGGACCCAATTCAAAATTAATGCGATTGGGGTAATCGTAGACCGCTTAACTAAGTCTGCTCACTCCCTACATATCCAGAAATTCTATACCTCCGAGCAACTTGCCAAAATCTACATGAAAGAAATGGTATCTCGCCACGGAGTACATGTTTCTATCATCTCTGATCGAGATACTCGTTTCACCGCTAGATTTTTGGAAATCTCTTCAGAAAACTTTGGGTACTTGTATCGACATGAGTACAATCTATCATCCACAAACGGATGGTCAAAGCGAGAGAACAATTCAAACCCTTTAGGACACGTTTTGTGCCGTGTGATTAAATTTGGTAATGGTTTGGATGACCATCTATCATTAGCTAAGCTTATCTTATAATAACAGCTATCACACTAAAATTCAAAGCCGCATTCCTGTCACTAATGTGATCTGGAACTTTCGAGATGCTAGTAAGAATCTGACCGGTAGCTAATTGGCCTAAGTTATCTCATGAGCTTAACAGTGTCCCCGACATATTCCATGTTCTAACAAGAGCGGAAAACTCAGAATAGGTGAAACCTAGGCTGATCATGCAAGGCAAATCACAATTGTGGGTGCACACATAATTGTAATCTGGACTGCATGAAAATCCTGGTAGAACTTATTGCGTGAGTGATTATGCCTAGCCTAGAACTTCTAATTCAGAATCCTATACATCTGAATGACTAACGCTCATCTTCATAAAAGAACCATTCTTGAATGCCTATCAACTCCATTTCATTCGTATACCCGTGGCAATCATGTATCCCGCGATCCTTGAAAGGTGTTATTCGTTTTAGAAAGCGTGATAAGTCATGCCCTCGCTACATTGGTCTCTTTGAAATCATTGAAGAGATTGGACCAGTAGCATAACATCTTCAGTTGCCACCTAAACTTAGAAAGGTTCATGATGCACTTCATGATCAACAACGTGAAAAAGTGTATGTCCGGCGAATCGGCTGTCATTCCTATGGACAAGATTGAGATTCACGATTGTCTTCATTTTATCGAGACTCCTACTGATATCTGCGACCGTGAGGTTAAACGATTTTAGCAACGTCAGAATCCTATTGTGAAAGTTCATTGGACTCACGTCGAGGTCCTGAATACACATGGGAATGAGAAGATCAAAAGCGTTAAAAGGTATCCGCGTGTCTTTGCCAATGATGCCAACTCCGGTGTTCAAGACTAAATTTCGGGACGAAATTTCTCTAACCGGGGGAGTATGTGACAACCCGTATATTCCAGATTAACTTTAATATTATATTAACGTGCAATTATCTGATTATCTATGTGCATTAGGCTTAATTTATTTAAATTAGGTGAATTTACGTGCGAACATAGACAAATAGATCCGACAACATTTACCCGTAATGGAAATCGACTTAAAGTTCTGTGTTTATTCAAGCTAGAACTTCAATAATAAAAATATAAAAATATTCGTTTTATATTTTTCATAACTTTACGTTACGTCGTAACGTGTTCAACACGAGTCGTTGTTTCAAACGACGAATTCATTTCATTCAAAACAAAAGTTTACATTCGTTTTAATTCAAAACATTATTTCACCTCGACAAAAATAATCTTAACATTCGATTATATTCAAACGTCAAATCCAAAACTATTACGTTGTGTCCGACGTAATCCAAACATAACGTTCATTCGAACGACAATGCATTTCACACAATAATTAGTTTTATTCCTAAAACTATTTCAATCCAAACTATATTATATTTTCACCAAAACTTCAAACAATAAACGCTCATGTCGAGCAAAGTTTTTATTTCCAAACTTTAGTACGTCATTGTGCATAATCAAAACGACAAACAATCAAGACATGTGACATTCCCGTTCATTCAAAATTAAACGCGACACTTATTCATTTTTTTTATTGATTTATATTTATATATAAATCATCCGTTCTCGAGCCGAAAACCGACTTTTCATTCGTTTATCCTTTTGACTCAAACGAAGTGTCGTTGGACTCGTTGGATCGACCCGGACTCAACCCGACCCGACCCGAGACCCGGTTCAGCCCAGTGAGCCCAATGGGCCTACCGGCCCATTTCCCTTTTTCTTTCTTCCCTTCGGCCCGCCTACCGGCCCAACCCCCCAGCCCGGCCCGTTTCTTCTTCGGCCCGACGGCCCAGCCAATGCCGGCCCGCTCTTCTTCTTTCTCGGTTTGGGCCGAAGCCCAATCCTTTCTTTCTTTTCCTTTCGGGCCGAACCCGAGGCCCAGCTCTTCTTCTCCTCTTTCTTTTGTTCCCGAGTTCGAACCTCACCCCCACCAATTAATTCTTTTTTTTTCCCTTCTCCTATGAGCCGGCCCATGTATACTCTCCAACTAAACCCTTAACTAATTTTCCAAGTAACCAAACCATTCCTAAACACTTGTTGGTTTGATTTCCAATACACACATGTCTATATGTATTTGCTACCTAGATCCCAAACAATGTCCATGGGTTAATGTTAGTAACCAAATTCATGTCATCTTGATTTTCAACAAACTTGTCCCCATGAGTACACTACAATCTTAGTAACCATTGGACAAAGCTCTTACCCATTCAAATGAGACAATTCTTGTCTCCTCCTCCCTTCCAAAAACCGGTTCCTATGCACCTCATAACACACCCATTTTGATCAATTCTCCAACCATTTCAAGAGATTTCAAATTTTGGCTCAAACACCTCCACCACCTCTCTTTCTCTCGGCGCTAGAAACCCAAACCCGAGCCCCCTTTCGGTCCATGTTAAAACCGAACCAACACACCACCACTTAACCACCTTTTATAAACACTTAGCCTCCTCATTTCTCACTAGCACATTCAAGAGAGACAAACACACTTTCTCTCAACCTCTCTCTCTCTCTCTCGGCTCTCTAAACATCACCGCCAACCACCACTATTCCACCATCAACCACCACTCATTCTAGTCCCTAAACACACCTCTATTCAAGGTAGTCCATTAACAACTTCTATTTCATCATCTTTCTTTCATTATTTCTTTCTAATTTTTCAAGAACAACAAAACTAACCCTTTGTTTTTCTTGTCAAAATCCATGACAAACTCTTGATCTTTCATCACCATTTCTTTCACATTCAAGATCAAGGTTGGGTTTGGAGCTAAACTTGGAAGCTTTGTTCAACAACCCATTATCGTCATTACCGATCCGGATAACTCTAAGTGAGGAAACTTACTTATTTTTCTTTAAATCTCTCCTATTTATATGTCACATGTCATGTTCAAGAATAAGTCTTGATTTGGTTGTTGTATGACTTGCTAGCAAACATGTATGTTAGTATGGTTATGTGCTTGTGATGGAAACTAGTTTATGTTAAAGAGATTATTTGACAAAAATATATATATATAACTTGTATGTTTTTGTTAAAAATGCCACTTTAATGACCAAGTTGGATAACTACTAGTTCTTGTATGTTAAAAATAGTTTGGAACACTTAACTTGGTGTAAAATGGGTAAGAAGCAAAAATGGATTTCATGGAAATCGGAGTTTTGTACTGGAAGAAATGATACATTTTACGAAAACTTGCATTGAATACAGAGATGACACACAATTCTGCGTGTCATAAAACTGTTGTCACCTTAAGAAAATATACAATTTTTCCAACCTTTTAGACACTTATAGTTTTGATTCCAAAACTAGAACCAAAGTTATCTAAGGATGATTTTAAACTTATAAAAGTGTTGACCAAGGATCTAAAACATAAAACTTCAAGGAAATGTATATATGGAATTTTCGGTGACAAAATATCATTTATTTTCGTGATAAATTAAGTTAAAACCTTGTAACAAATATGTGACCACTTAGGACTTGTAATGTACTATTAGGGCTGCCAAGGATGTCCTTCCAAACATATAAAATGATTTGAAAAGTTAAGTACTTGAAAACAAAGCGGTTAAATATCGTAACTACGACTTTTCGGTAAAAATTATAACTTAATTTTCGGATGAGAATTGGATCTGGTCCAGAACATGAAACATGCTTATTTTGACATATAAAAGTGGTTTATAAAGTTCAAAGTTGGAAAAACATGTTTTATAAACAAACCGGACAAAAACTGTAACTTTCGGTTACTCGAAAACGTCGGATTTTACAAGTTAAACTTCCATCGATTGAATTGGCAACTCAAGACCCTAAAACACATTAACACAAGTCTAATAACAAATCCTAAGTGTTAAGGAAACTTAAAAGGTCATTAAACGAGTCAAATCGGTCAAACCGGTGAAACCGGTTAACTACCGGACAAACCGACACTTAATTTTTACAAAAATATAATATCATATATTTTTGGAAACATTTCTTCATACAAATAGACATATTTTCAAGTGTCTAAATTCTTTTCATAAAACGCGACATGTGCCGTGTATTGACGCGCGGTATAATGCGCGCGTTCAAACGTTAATAAATGAAAGATTTATTTATTAATCAAAAGGGTTCAAAACCTTACAAATATTTAATAAATTAAATATACGTCAACGATTTATGAAAAATAACATATATTATTCAATATTATATTTCAAACGCGAAAATTCAATTATTATTTATTTATTCAAATAAATAATAAATTCCATCAACTATCAATATTATTTATTAGCCAATAAATAATATTCTAGGATTTCCATCACTGTCATCGGGTAATAACAGTCGAGACTTAACCTTGAACATTGGGTGACGTATTCACTAACCCATATAGCCAGACCCCTAAGACGTCTTAATATTACATTGTAGACGCTTGCTAGGCTACTTCATTCAATTCATATCTGTCAGACCATCTTCATATCAAGTGAGTTTCACGGCCCCTTTTACTTATTTCTGTTTTCAAACTATGGGGGAGAATTCAATGAATGCCTTTCAAATTTCATTTTGTCTGATATTATGATTTCTGTAAGACGTACTGATTGCATGTTCTTTTCATAAACCCCAATCTGTGTATTCATGTTGATTCATGTTATATGCCTAAGTCCCACTATTAATTGAATTCAATTAGTTCATTCGAAACGATAGCTTGTGAATAGATCTATTTGGGTTGACGACCCTGCCCCGACTTGGTCGCTCCAGTCCTGACTCCACGGAAATAGTCAAGGGGTACATTAGTTATTCTGGTCATTCGGTGTACATGGGGTTGGACACCAGGAGTGGGTAAACAGTTAGTTTTGAATTCAAGGTTCATGCTTGATCTTTACAACATCAGAGTCAACAAAAATAATATCATGACGGCCAATCATTTCAAACATTGTTTCAAACACTGATTCAAACATTGTTCAAACATTTTCATGTGTCATCAAACCTGTGAACTCACCAACAATTCTGTTGACTTTTTAAATTTCTTGAATTCTCAGGTGATTAAGGATGCAATTCAATGTCTTTCTACATAGATCCTGCTTGTCTCATATCATGGTCTGCTTGCCGCGTGTTCATGCATTTCACTTGGGAGATTTAGTCACATTACACCTTAGGGTTGTCATGATTTAAAATCTCATAACAGTTGTCTTTTGAAACTTAACATGTACTTCCACTACTATTTTCCGCTGCCACTGTTTTAAATATTTAAATAAATGTTTAAGAATTATGTTTTTGAAAGACAAATGACTTTTCTAAATATTCACTTAGATGTCAATCATTCATAACCATGACCATGATGCCAAATCAGTCACATGCCCACATTCAGCCATTCTCGGGGTGTGACAGGGGCACTGACAGACTGGGCCCGGTCGCGATTTCTATTCAGTCCACCATACTGATCAGTATGTTAAATCCAGTAACAACTGATCAGTCCGTTTGTTTATTTTAGGAGCATTTTTTGCCGAATTAATTTTGTCATTTTAATTAAATAAATAACCAAGTATTTATTTAATT